>QPKB01000017.1:76465-167025 GCA_003546025.1 Camphora micrantha | reverse complement strand
TAACTGGACTACTACCGTCCCACCAATTTAAAATCCACATCTTATTATCCTTGAGCCCCAATTAATCACAGTGATCATCAGTACCATCCAATTAACTCTTAATTATGTTTCGAGTGTGGTACTCTATACTTACGCCTCGAAATCCGTTTGAAGGGATTCTCGGTTGGGATGCGTGTTGGAGGTTATTTCGAGCTCCTTCTCCGTTGAAAACGGGTTTCGGGCGAATCTAGGGTTTGGTAAACACCTCTGGGAGAGTCCGGCGTCCGAAATGGCTCCAGCCTGAACTTCATGTGAGTCGTACGTAATTTCTATACGGGAGCACAATCTATTCGGCTCTGTGAAATTGTTGACTCTACACTGTGTTTCATGCGACTCTCTGTTCGACTAGTCTCACTAGAGAAATCCGGGATCGTGTTTTTGTCTAACGGGGGTTCCGGGTGTCGTACTCTAGTCTTACGCCTCGAAATCCATTTGAAGGGATTCTCGGTTGGGATGCGCGATTTCGGTCATTTCAAGCTCCTTTTTCGGTTGAAAACTGGTTTCGAGCGAATCTTGGGTTTGGTAAACACTTCTGGGAGTCCTGCGTCCGAAACGGCTGTAGCCTGAACTTCGTACGCGTCGTACGTAACTTTTGTACCAGAGCACAATCTATTAGGCTCTACGAAATTGTTGACTCTACAGAATAGGACAAAAGGAATTCTAATGCCAATCTTAAACTTATTAGCCTAATTTATAATCTCAACTTGGAATAATAATCACACATAACAAAATAACTAGTATGAATTATAAGTTCAATGTGTGTGTGCTTAAATAATAAGAGAAACTCTAATTTGAAACAAGATAATAAGCACAAGAGATAAAAATGACACGAGATTTATAGTGGTTCAGTCACACAGACCTACATCCACTCTCAAGGGTCACACAGTCCCTTAGTTCCGCTATAAAGAATCAAACTACACAAGTACTGATTCTAACTCAATTTTGTTACTGAGTTTCGATCACACAGATCTAATCCCCACACACAATTTTTAGAGTGGTTGACACACACAGATTCAATCCACTGTCACAAAGATATAAATTTGAATGGAGGGTGAACACTTGCCTTTGATTAAGATCGAAAGTGTTCGAAGAAGCTTTTGACCGTGATCGAAGCTTTTTACCTCTTCCAGCTAGCTTGGTGTTGATGATGAAACTCCTTTGAGATGCATAACCAAGTTGTAGAGGTTTGATTTCTAGGGCAGAAAAGAGGGATACCTTTAAGGATTAGGATACCCTAGATTTGGCTTCTCAAAGTACACTCCTTAGAGTTAAGTAAGCCCTTGGATTTGCCAAGATAGGATCTAAGTGTGTTTGGAAGAAGCTTTGAGAGCTTGAGAAAGGTTTACAAGAATTTGGAATAAAGGCTCTTCAAAAATTGGACTCACCTTGTTGAAAACGAGCTACAAGTATTTATAGAAAAAAAATCCAACGGATAGTTCCAACGGTAACTTAAGACATGGTAGGGTGCACCTGACAAAAACACTATTCCTACGTTTGAAATTTGATAAAGACCCTGACAAAAGCAAAGTTTTGGTGAGGCCTTATAAGAATCATGAGTATGAATATGAGGGAACTTTTGTAGAAAAATTATTAAAGAAATCAAAAGCACACCGGTTTTGACAACTTTACATTTCTTTATTAATTTATATAAAACATTGTTTATTGTTAAGTTTCTATACATACTCATGTTTACTAAGCCTCAATGTGACCTGGTGTTATGATCATGTTGGATGCCTTAGGACAGGTGGACTTAGGGGGTGAACTGCTAACCGCATGAGGTCGGCTGGCTGAAATCTGGGGTCATTTTTGAGTTTTAAACAGCTCAAAAATATCATCTAAAACCTTTCAAAATAATAATTTAGCCTAGGGTTTTTAGGGTCACTTAGGGGCATGGTTTCGGTCCCAATTACCTGATCTTGGTTGGCACAGCTTGATGTTGATCTTTGATGAATCCTGGCATTTCCAAAAAGCTTTGACAGTCCTCTTCAATTGAATCTTCTTTGAAGTACTTAAGAGATAATATCTTCGGAACTCTTTGGCACGAAATTAACAACAAAAACAGTGCAAAATGTGGCACTAACAATCTCCCCCTTTGTCAATTTCGTGACGAAACCAATTAAACTTATACATTTTTAAAAGAGGAGACTTAAAATACAATCATACATTATACACAAAGTTCATAAACTTTTACATATGATTTTCAACAATAAAAGGATAAGGAAGCAGAAAGAATGAGTATTGATCTTCTTCATTTTTACTTGAGAAGAATTTACCTGTAGAAATACAACATTAACAACACAGATTGAGAATCTTCTCCCTTGTTCGAATTAAAACAAGAAAAAGAAGTTTCTCCCCCTTTGTACCTGTTTCTCCCCCTTTGTACCGCAACATATGAAACTGAGGAGGTATTGATTGAGATTATTTCTCCCCTCAACGAAGATTATTTCTCCCCCTTTTTGTCAGAAATTGACAAAGAGATGTATAAACTGAGAGAAACTTTGGAAACTAATGCAAAGATTAGAGACCAGAAGGTAGATAAGAATATAGATAATCCATTCAAGCATAGATAACAGATGGGCCTCGATTAGACAGGGCCGAGGGCATTCAAGTTCATCCCTCACAATTCTTACGGGGCCTAAGTGCGTGCAACCCAAATTCATGCACATCACGGAAGCCCCAGCCCACCCGAGCCAGCCCGCAAAGAGATACACTCTGGAACCACCCATGTCCGACATAAACTGCAAAGGCTAGAGGCCTAGTTTTATCAACTAGATGCGGAAGGAGATTCAAATCCGCTGGATGTTGTTGACAAACGAGAAAAATAGGGACATCCCTCAATTAATCTCACTGGCTTAGCTAAGTAGCTTTTGAAAATATGCATCCAGCATATTTTTAATCTGAACCAAGAAAGATTTGAAGATATGAAGGTTTGTCTTGTTCAAATTTCATCTCTATAAGAGCAGTCTTAGCTCTATCTAATTTGTATCAAATCTTCTTCTCGTCTCTGTAATTCAACAACATTCTTATTCACAAAATTTCAATGGCTCATCAATTTCCTTTTTGTACTTCTTGTGATTAGGAGATGAGGTATTCTCTACCTCAATCCCAAACTTTATCTGCATCTGTTTTAGGTTCCACGATGCCAAGACGACAAGAGCGAGATTTGGCTAATAAATCGGATCAAGATGCCATTTATGAGCTTGTGAGTCTCGGGACGCAATACTCATCATCCATTGTCTTATTTTCCGATCGGTTGCAGTCCAAGCACAATAAAGAAAAGCTTATTGAGGAGATCGATGTACTGCAACGGCTTCTTCTCGAGTCTAACAGAAAAATAGTAGAATTAAAGCAACAGAATAAGGATTTAAAATCCTTGCTTACCTCTTCAGTTCGATTGCCTAATCCTTTGGACAAGGATTGCATGAGGATCTATGAAAGGCAAAAGCATTTGAATGATGAGGCTAAAAGTCTCAAGTTTTTGTAAGACATTGAGACAAATACACAATAAATATTCATGGCATGCATCATTTTGATTTCTCTTCTAATCATGCATAGTCTATTTTCTGGCAGGGCTTTTGTAAAAATGTCTGCCAACTTATCGTGTGTGCTTGTGAATTCTAGTACAATATCACTCTTCTGCACATGATCTCTAAGAAAATGATATCTAATTTCAATATGCTTAGTCCTAGAATGGTGTATTGGGTTCTATGAAAGATTTATAGCACACAAGTTTAAAATCCTCAAGTTGTTGCTTCATGTAAAGAAGTTGAGCACAATAACTACCTCCAGCAACATACTCTGCCTCAGCAGTAGATAGTGCAACAGAATTTTGCTTTTTACAGAACTATGAAATAAGTTCATGACCTAAGAAATGATATGTTTCATTTTTTTTATTTTTTATTTTTTATTTTTATTTTATTTTTTTATTTTATTTTTTTTAAATTAAACACACAAAAACAAAGAAATGAAACTAACACATATAAAACAAATAAACAATAAGAAATTATTTAATAACACAAATACCAAGGGATTTTCTCATATTTTCAAATTTTGAAACATCCAATGGTTTTGTCAGAATATCTGCAAGTTGTTTCTCAGTAGAAATATGCTCCAAAACTATGACTCCTTCTTCAACCAATTCTCTAATGAAATGATGTCTAATATCAATATGTTTGGTTCTAGAGTGTTGGACGGGATTTTTGGAGATATTGATAGCACTAGTGTTATCACAGTATAAGTTCATGCTACATTGTTCAATACCATAGTCTTTGAGCATTTGTCTCATCCAAAGCATTTGAGTACAACCACTGCCAGCTGCTATATATTCTGCTTCAGCTGTAGATAAGGAGATGGATGATTGTTTCTTGCTATGCCAAGCAACAAGACAGTTTCCTAGGTAAAAACACCCACCGCTTGTAGATTTTTTATCATCCACATTTCCAGCCCAATCAGCGTCTGAGTATCCAGCAATGCAGGTAGATGAGTCATATGGATACCATAAGCCATATCCTGAAGTCCCTGAAACATATCTTATGATTCTTTTAACAGCTTTCAAATGAATTTCTTTGGGATCGGATTGATATCTGGCACAAGCTACTACACTGAATGCTATATCAGGTCTACTGGCTGTAAGATACAATAAGCTGCCTATCATGTTCTTATATAGACTAGAATCAACACTCTTACCACTCGACTCTCTAGATAATTTGAGTGTTGTGCTCATGGGTGTGTTCATGTGCTTGGCTGAGTCTAATCTAAACCTTTTGATTAATTCTTTTGCATATTTGGTTTGGGAAATAAACAGTCCATTAGACAATTGTTTGACTTGTAACCCTAGAAAGAAATTAAGTTCACCAACCATACTCATTTCAAATTCAGATTTCATAAGATTAGCAAACTTTTCTGTGAGATCATTACAAGTAGAACCAAACACTATACCATCAACATAAATTTGAGCAATCAAAATATTATCATTGTTTGTTTGAATAAAGAGAGTTTTATCCACAATACCCCTTTCAAAGCTTTGATCAATTAAGAATTGAGTAAGCCTCTCATACCAAGCTCTAGGGGCTTGTTTGAGACCATAGAGAGCCTTTCTAAGATGATACACATGGTTAGGCTTCTTAGGGTCCTCAAACCCTTTGGGTTGCTCAACATAAACTTCTTCTTCCAAAATACCATTTAGAAAAGAACTTTTGACATCCATTTGGTATAGTTTAAATTTCAAAGAACAAGCAATGGCAAGAAGGATTCTAATGGATTCAAGTCTAGTAACAGGAGCAAAAGTTTCTTCAAAATCAATTCCTTCAATTTGAGAGTACCCTTGAGCAACCAGCCTAGCCTTGTTTCTAACAATGGTACCATTTTCATCAAGTTTATTTTTGTAAATCCACTTGGTACCTACCACATTTTTGTCATCCGGTCTAGGCACAAGATCCCAAACTTCATTTCTAGAAAATTGATTTAACTCTTCTTGCATGGCATTTATCCAATTATCATCGGAAAAAGCTTCATCAACATTTTTAGGTTCAAAAGTAGAAGTAAAACAAAGATAGCTAACAATGTTTTCTAATTGTCTTCTAGTTTTGACACCAGCCAAAGGATCTCCCAAAATTTGGTCCATAGAATGATGTTTCACATTTACCAAATCCTTAGAGAGTGGAGACTCATCCAGTTTTTTAGTTGAGACATTTATCTCATCATTATCAGGGTTTTCTTGATGACTGAAATCATTTAGTTTGTCATCAATGACTACATTTATGGATTCTTGAATGGCTCCAGTGTTTAAATTCAATACTCTGTAGGCACGACTGTTTTGAGAATAGCCAATGAAGATGCCTTCATCGCTTTTAGTATCAAATTTGCTCAAGTGTTCTCTGTCCTTGAGTATATAGCACTTACTACCAAAAATTTTAAAGTAGCTAATGTTGGGCCTTCTCTCATGCCATAATTCATAAGCAGTTTTGTCCAAGCCAGTTCTCAAGTATACCCTGTTTATGATGTGACAAGCTGTACTAACTGCTTCAGCCCATAGATCTCTAGGAACATTCTTTCCATGAAGCATAACTGTGGCCATTTCTTGTAAGACTCGATTCTTTCTTTCAGCAATACCATTTTGTTGAGGAGTTTTAGGGGCAGAAAATTCATGGTGAATTCCATACTTATCACAATATTTTTCAAACTTCGTATTTTCAAATTCACCACCATGATCACTTCTTATTCGAGCAACTGCTCTTCCTTTTTCAACTTGGATCCTTTTCACAATCTTTTTAAATTCAGCATAAGCATCAGATTTCTCTCTTAGAAATGCAACCCAAGTGAATCTAGAATAATCATCAACAATAACAAGAAAGTATCTTTTACCCCCTTTACTCTCTTTCTTAGTTGGACCAACCAGGTCCATATGGAGAAGCTCTAGAGATCTAGAGGTCTTTAGAGACTTGGTCTTTTTGTGAGAGTTTCTGATTTGTTTACCTTTTTGACACTCTCCACAGACTGTTTTTGACTCTTTGCTGATTTTTGGAAGACCCTTAACATACTTGTTCAATTTGGATAGGTCTCTAAAGTTCACATGTCCAAGTCTTTTATGCCATAGTTGAGCTTCATCAAGATGAGCAATGTGACAGGATGAACTGGATGATTCTTTGTGGTTACTAATAACATAACAGTTGTCATTGGTTCTAAGACCTCTTAGAATAACCTTTCCATTTTTGGAAATCTCACAACCAAGACTACTAAAGTTAACAACATGATCTTTATCACATATTTGAGAAATACTTAGCAAGTTATGTTTCAAACCAACGACATACAAAACATTTTCAATAACAGGCATGTTAGGAACATTCAAAGTACCCTTACCAACAACTTTAGCAACTTTTCCATCACCAAAGGTGACAGTTCCACCCTCATATTCATTTAAAGACGAGAAATGTGCTCTATCCCCAGTCATGTGTCTAGAGCATCCACTATCTAGGTACCACAAGGATTGGTCAATAGCTTTAAGAGCTGTGTGAACAACTAGGCTTTTGTTCTTGGGAACCCATATGAATCTTTGGGTGACAGGGATTGCACTAGGACCTTAAGATTTAGCTTTGTTAGGATTTTGTTGGTGAAAAGATTTCTTAGAGTAGTTTTCAGTAGGTTTAACAGTTCTTGTATGATTGTGGAATTGCAACTTTAGAAGACCAATTTGTTTCATCAACATATTTAATTGTTGAGAGAAAGAGTGATTAATAGAATTGTTTTGAAAAGAAGTCTTAGTCTGTTTATCTTTATGAGGGTTGACATAAGTTTTGGTGGACTGTCTTTTCATTTGTTTCATTTTGCACTCATACTTGTCATGTCCTTTGCTTCCACATGAATAACATGTAATTTCAGAATTGTTTTGACTACTGGAGGAAGCTTCTCCTTTCACAAACACAGTAGAAGCATTAGGTTTGGATTTGTCTTCTTTGTTGAATCCTAGCCCAGTTTTGTCTCTATGATATTTACCCATTTTAAAAAGTCTTTCAAAATTTTCTTCTCCATGGGTAAAGGAATATTCATACTTCTCTTTGAACCATTTCAGACGAGTGACTTCATCCCTTAATTGATTGTTTAGTTCTTTTAGAATCAAAGCTTCTTCTTCATCTCTTTTGATTTTGATTAAATTTTCATTAGCAATTTGAAATTTAGAATTAACTTCTTTTAGTTCAGTTGCTAAGATATTCTTTTCATCAGTTAAGGTTTCAATTTTGTCTTTTAAGACTTTGTTCTTAGATTTTTGTTTGCTCATGGCATCAATCAATTTGCAGCTTTCCTCATAAAGTCTATCATATGAAACTTGAGGATCTTCATCTTCTTTTTCATTTTCTGAGCTGTCATAATCAGACTTAGACTCATTCCCAGATTTCTCGATATCAGTTGTTCCAGAATTTTCTGATATTTCAAGTGATGGATCACACACTGTTCTGGCCATTAGTATAGTGTAATTTTCTGTCTCATCTTTGTGTGATTCATCTGAGTCTGATTCAGCTTCTGAAGAGTCATCCCATGTTGCCACAAGAGTCTTTTTCTTATCTTTCTTTTCAATTGGACACTCAGTAGATATGTGACCAAACTTTTGACAGTTATAGCATTTTACTTTTCTGGATTGATACTTAGAAGAGGAGCTGGCTTTGTTTTTACTTTTATCAAATGGTCTCTCCTTTCTATTAAACTTAGAAGTCTTTTTCTTAAATTGTCTTAAGAATCTTTTAGTAAGTAAAGCAACATCTTCATCATCACTTTCATTTTCATTTCCTGATTCTTCTTTAGATGGAGATGGTTGGGAGACCTTCAAAGCTATAGATTTCTTCTCTTTGGATTTATTAGAAGCATTATTCATTTTCATCTCAAAGGTTCTAATGTTTCCCGACAGTTCCTCTACTTTCATAGTTTCAGGGTCATTGTACTCCTCTATAGAAGTCACTTTGGAGTGAAATCTTTTAGGTAAAGACCTAAGGATTTTGCTACAAACTTTGCCTTCAGGGATTTGCTCACCGAGTGACCACATCTCATTAACGATTACCATAAGCTTTGTTCGAAAATCATCAAACATTTCATCTTCTCTCATTCTCAGAGATTCAAATTGGGAGGTTAGCATTTGGAGCTTGGCTCTCTTAACAATGGTGGTTCCTTCATAATTTGTTTCCAACAGCTCCCAAGCTTGCTTAGATGTGGTACATGTCATAATCTTTTTGAATTCTTCAGCATTCATGGCACAGGTTATGGCATTCAAAGCCTTAGCATCATAGTCTCTCAAAGCTTTTTGACTAGCTATCCATCTGGCCTTTGGAAGAGGCTTGACAGTGCCATCTTCAGCTGTGAAGGTAGGAGGGGTCCATCCATCCTCCACAGCATCCCACACCTCACCACAAATGGATTTGAGAAACACGGTCATTCGAGCTTTCCAAAAGGCATAGTTAGTACCATCAAACAATGGTGGTCTGTTTACTGCGCTACCTTCTGGATTAGACATTGGCACTAGTAAAAAGAAGTAGATCCACTCCGGGTTGTTAAACCTTTAGGGAGTAACCTTGCTCTGATACCAATTGAAAGTGCAACTAGGTTCAATGAATAAGTCCTAGAGGGGGGGTGAATAGGACAAAAGGAATTCTAATGCCAATCTTAAACTTATTAGCCTAATTTTTAATCTCAACTTGGAATAATAATCACACATAACAAAATAACTTGTATGAATTATAAGTTCAATGTGTGTGTGCTTAAATAATCAGAGAAACTCTAATTTGAAACAAGATAATAAGCACAAGAGATAAAAATGACACAAGAGATTTATAGTGGTTCAGTCACACAGACCTACATCCACTCTCAAGGGGGTCACACAGTCCCTTGGTTTCACTATAAAGAATCAAACTACACAAGTACTGATTCTAACTCAATTTTGTTACTGAGTTTCTATCACACAGATCTAATCCCCACAAACAATTTTTAGAGTGGTTGACACACACAGATTCAATCCACTGTCACAAAGATATAAATTTGAATGGAGGGCGAACACTTGCCTTTGATGAAAATCGAAAGTGTTCGAAGAAGCTTTTGACCGTGATCGAAGCTTTTTACCTCTTCCAGCTAGGTTGGTGTTGATGATGAAACTCCTTTGAGATGCATAACCAAGTTGTAGAGGTTTGATTTCTAGGGCAGAAAAGAGGGATACCTTTAAGGATTAGGATACCCTAGATTTGGCTTCTCAAAGCACACTCCTTAGAGTTAAGTAAGCCCTTGGATTTGCCAAGATAGGATCTAAGTGTGTTTGGAAGAAGTTTTGAGAGCTTGGGAAAGGTTTACAAGAGTTTGGAATAAAGGCTCTTCAAAAGTTGGACTCACTTGTGTTGAAAATGAGCTACAAGTATTTATAGAAAAAATCAAACGGATAGTTCCAACGGTAACTAAGACATGGTAGGATGCACCTGACAAGAACACTATTCCTACGTTTGAATTTTGATAAAGACCCTGACATAAGCAAAGTTTTGGTGAGGCCTTATAAGAATCATGAGTATGAATATGAGGGAACTTTTGTAGAAAAATTATTAAAGAAATCAAAAGCACACCGGTTTTGACAACTTAACATTTCTTTATTAATTTATATAAAACATTGTTTATTGTTAAGTTTCTATACATACTCATGTTTACTAAGCCTCAATGTGACCTGGTGTTATGATCATGTTGGATGCCTTACGACAGGTGGACTTAGGGGGTGAACTGCTAACCGCATGAGGTCGGCTGGCTGAAATCTGGGGTCATTTTTGAGTTTTAAAACAGGCTAAAAAATATCATCTAAAACCTTTCAAAATAATAATTTAGCCTAGGGGTTTTAAGGTCACTTAGGGGCATGGTTTCGGTCCCAATTACCTGATCTTGGTTGGCACAGCTTGATGTTGATCTTTGATGAATCCTGGCCTTTCCAAAAAGCTTTGACAGTCCTCTTGAATTGAATCTTCTTTGAAGTACTTAAGAGACAATGTCTTCGGAACTCTTTGGCATGAAATTAACAATAAAAACAGTGCACATGAAAATGTGGCACTAACACACCAGAGTATGACACTCTCAGGCTTCCTAAAACCTGTGGCCATGCTTACTAAAGGCAGCTTCATTACTGGCTTCGGATCCATCCTGCCACCAACTCTGCTTACAGTAATGCACCACAATATCAATCAGAGGGGTTTGTTAAAATCAAAGTAAATGACAGTTTAGCATCAACTTACGGATATGCTTGGGTCCGCGACGAAAGCAGTGGGACATTCATCTCTCAGAATCTTAAAGTAATAATACATAATATTGGTGTCCAGCCAAGTTCCCTCATCAAGTGCTTTCTTTAAAGCCTTGCTGGATACCATGGTACCAATGCTTGCTAGTTCATCACCTCTGTATGAAAGAGATGTTTGTGAATAAACAAAATTATTACAACAAATATATTAATGAAGATGGGTACAGTGTGGAAAAATAGTAATGAAACATACTCCATTACTTTGTACTGTAATATTCATTGAAACCCCTGACCAAGAATTGCTCCAGCTTGTTTAATATGTAGCCCTAATGTACCATAGAATGTGAGTAATCAGAGAACTTTACAAGCACCTTACGCATGCGGGGCAAGCGCTTGATTCTCCAAATCAAAGACACAATGGTAGCGGGGGGTGCTGCAACAACTATCACGGAATCACTATGAACTGACACCGGGGTGTCGAACAATGCCTTGGCTAATGGGGGGTGTTGAGCACCAAGTCGACTGGCTGACCTTTACTTGAAACGTCGTCACGTCGTTTCTTGCCCTTTCTCGTATATGTTTTCGCTTTTGTACTTTTCTAAGCAGCTTTCTTCACTCTTGTGTTGGAGGGCCCAGTGATATTTGGATCAGCATCAGTTTCTTTACCTTCTTAAGAGGGAACAGTGTGGGATGGACCAGCACCAATGTTGGGAACAGCCTGAGGGCAAAAAAAGTGTGTTGGACTAGCATCAGTCTCGGGAACAGTTCGAGGAGAAACAGTATGAGATGGACTAGCATGGGTATCGGGAACAGTGTGAGATGGAGCACTATGAGAGGTTCCAGTGATTGTCTGCAAATAAACAGTAAAGAACATCGTTAGATTGCACTATAGTAAATTCAAGTTCGGGCTGGGCGGTTTACCTTCTCTACATCCTCATCAGACTCTGAGCTGTTGTACTCTTCCATATTGAAGTTTTTGAATGAAGACTCGAATGTTGCTTTAAATGTCTTAAGTTTTTTCCGGATGGATTCCGCCAGACTGGACATGCTTTTCTTCCTCCTGTTCGCCCGATTGCATGATCGCTCTAAGCGAGCATCAAGTTGTTCGACCTGATTACAGTCCAATTCATATCATCAGTTAAAAACAACATTACTACCATATAAATGAAAAACGTCAACGCTTTAACATTAAAATACTTACTTATTTCTATGGAACAAATGGGTTTTCCTGCTGATCAGGGGCTTCGGCCTCGGTACCCTCATTCTGCTCGACCCTGCCTATGTGTTGGACTGTATTGGCAACATACCAGGCGATACACTCTTCAAAATGTACAGGCTGGGTGCAGTCATCCCCGCACAATCTGAGTTGCTTTCTTGCAGCCCACAATCCTGATATCTCTTCACCCATATACAAGCTATAATCAATTACCACTCTCTACACGTTCTCTTCTCACGTATAGCATACTGAAGGGAGGGGGTACTAGTTGCTTGAGACCAAATTGCTTCATGACACGCCACGTGTTATGCTGCTCAACAATTTAGTACCACAATAGCACGGTCGAGGACGAAAAAAGATCGCGATCCCCTTTGGGTACGCTGAATCGAAATTTCTTGGGGTAGTTGGAGTACAGCTGCCAAGTGAACTGCATACGGTCACGTATAAGAAGACGTTAAGACATGCAATAGGTAACCAATTTAAAAACATGCTCAATTGTATTGAAAACCACATATAAATTTACCCCATATGCCGGCAAGTTATTTAGTTGGTGCCTTACTTCCTTGACCATTGCGAGGAGTGGGTGTTCCCCCAACCTCCTATGCCATGTCTTGAACAACGGAAATTGTATGTCCTTTTTCCAACTACAATCTGGCAGAGGACACCATCCAATAGTCATTCTAGAGTAAGCCCATATCTGTAATGGAAAACAACAAAATGCAGTCATACGTTATCTTTTATATAATGAACCAAAAATGGTATGCTTATGAATTAATCACCTGTAGAAGCTGCAAAGGCCTCGTGGGTGTCTTACAGGACTTACTATCCTCATCTTGTTGATCTTTTCCCTTTCCTTCAGCCACTTGTGGATCCTGTCCCCACCAAGTTGCCTTTGCAAGCATTCTATAAAGGTTTGCAAGGCATGCGGGGGCCCATGCGTAAGGCTTGAATTCTTTAAACAACTCAAGCAGAAAAGCAGGACCCTTCGCACCTGAAGTCTGTGTGAAGATTTGCCCGGACACCAAAAAGAACAAATATGCCCGAGTGACTCTAATCTCATCATCTTTGTTAATCTTAAAATCCTCATCCTGCCAGGCAGAAGGCTTGAAGTTGTCTTCAAGCCATTTAAATTTTATTGTTATCCAAACATAGTCTTGCTTCTTTTGGGGCGTGATCCCAAGCAACCCTGGCACATTGGCTCTACAAACCTGCCAGGGAAAGTTCGACTGGTTACGACTGGACCATTGACTGGCAAGCCATAGATATAAGCAACGTCTTCAAGTATTATGGTTGCTTCCTCCGATGGCAAATGGAATGTATTTGTTTCTGGATGCCACCTCTCAATCAACGCTGTTATCAACGCATGGTCTATGACCATACGATCTATCTCCGACAAGTGGTGTAGTTCCGTCCGTCGTACGTGTTGCTTTTGAGTGTCTGTAAGCACCCATATATCCTTGTCGGGGTTTGCTGGGATACATCTAGTGCGACAAAATTCCTGTAAGAACAATAATTATTGAGGTGACTCTAAGGAGAATAAAATTCAGCTAAGAGATTGAAATTATAGATAGATAATTGATATCTATTTACGTTATACCTCTCATTGACGAATGCCTTCTGAAATATGATTTGTTTGTGAGAATAAGAGTCCTCTCTCAGCATCATTGTTGTTTTCTTCTTGAACTTGTAAAGAAGAAAGTCGAATGTGGCTGTGTTTATACAGGAGCATGCAATTCTAAATCTTGATAGTAATACAATTGATGCCGGGGTCTGTTATGAGTCCTTATCACTTATGGTTTATGATTTGCCTTATGTTAGACCTGGGTAGCTAATGTACAGAGGGGCCCATGATTTTATATCATTGAATAAGATATCTGATATCAGAACTATGTGCTCTATGTTGATTGTTGTAACTCATATTTAGTCAAATTTGCTTTTTTGTAAACCAAGACTGTACCAGTAAATACCGGCACCAAGTTGACTACACTGGCATGCCTAGCATAAAAGTATTTTCAATATATATGTAAAGTATATTGGATGTTAAGAAATGAGGTCTTATCTTTGTTCTTGTACATCAGTGCCTATGTTTATCGAACAGGAATAAAAAAAAACCCAATTACTTGGCTACAATTGATGTTGATCCAAGTTCACCTACTTAATTGAAAAGTAATTCATATAACTATGAAAGTAAAATGAATCACGCACACAAAATGCATAGCACACACATATGTAAAGAGTCTTGGCTGTGGAGAAATTAAGTCTATGCATTGATTTCTAAAGGGAAATCTATTCTAATCCTATACTAAACAAAAATGTCCTAATCCCATTAAACTTAAACAACACCATATCAGAACAGGTTGTGCACGTCTTGGTTTTGATTGAGTTGTGGGCATGACGTTGGGTCCACGTTGGGTCCTAACTTCCAACTCCATAGTGCATTCAAGGGGGTTCCTACCTTAAACCTAGAATCATATTCATGGTTTTTTCTGGAAAAAAAATTGGTGGTGTGCATTTCTAGTCTCAGAAAATAATAAATGGTGGGGCCAGTGGGCTCAACCAAACACAATGTTGTTGTTGTTGTTGTTGTTGTTATTTGTTGCTTTTCAAGGTTGTATGGTCGGCATGCAACGTCACTAGCCATTTTATCCTAGTTGTTGGGTATAACAAAAAACGCCATGCGCCATTTTATCTTTTAGAGAAATAACTTTTATCTTTTTTTGTTCATGTATTGTCCTGGATTTTCGGACATGTTGAGTTGTATCCCTGCTTTCTGCATGCTTTCCTTTTTTTTATTGGTCATACTCGTCCTTACTTGCATCCGAAGTTCCTAATGTTGGGGATCATAGATTCCTAAAATTTACAACTACCTACATCTTTTCATTTGGTGTCTTGCCTAGGAGACAAAGATGGAAATGCAGCAGGGAACGGGTTCCTTCTTCTCCATTCAGAGTTTAAAGTGAAAGGAAGGTAGTATTAGTCGTTATATTCTATTTTGATACCCTATCCTCGTGAACTTCTTTATCAGAACATAAGTTATTCATGTACAATGTGATACATTGACCTTTTGCGAGTAGTTTGGCTAAAATATTCAATGCTCACATATTTGGACCGTACCGTATTGCTCCGCCTATATAGGTGGGAGAAACCAGGACACAGTCCTCTCTTTGGATATGACTTCTGGTACCAACCCCGCCACAAGACCATGATTAGTTCATCATGGGGGAGCTCCTTCAGCTTTCACTAAAGGCTTCAACCCACGCCACATTGCAGATGGTCTTTACGGGAGACAGTAATATTAGTTTGTGGGGACACTTTTCACACCTTAGTTGGTGACCAAGCTTCATTTTTTGGGTGCTTATTATCCCCACATAGATTACAAAATATAAGTAGCGAATAGAGGTTTCAGGGACCTTTAATCCTTATTGGCATTAGTATTATATTATAGGATTTAATAGGACCTTTAATCCTTATTTGCAAAGGAAACAGATCATCCTCATAAAAAGGTTAGCACTAAAAATCATTATTTAAAGTAGAAAAATTAATTTGGACTTCTCATCACTGACAGGATAGTTCAAATTGCCTCTTCCTTAATCTAACGAAAACTATTGGAAAGATGTTTTCCTTGCCGCCCCACCCACCTCCACTCCCCACAGACCATATTATAATACTCTCTATGGGTAGCTATGGGTATCCCACATATTAATTAATCCCGTATTACATCACTCTCTCTAAATTGATCATTAACAAACCACATGTAAGTGGAATGGCCATATGTACAAAAGCATATAAGGACAAAAAAACGAACAATGGGAACAGAACATCAATGACAGCGAACAAACCACCCATATCTAACCTTTGGTGCATGTAAAAAGTAGTCGTACATTGTGATAGAGAAGGGTTTTGATTCATAAATAGGTATGAACCAAAAACTATAATTAGGCAACTAATTAGCCATGATGTAGTAATGATCATGGATATATATATGTATATATATAAATCTTTGTTTGATTGATAATGCAGTTGGGTTTCAAGTATATGAGGAGGAAAAAAAAATATTCACTGCATGTTTAGGGAAGTGATGTGTCGTTCCCATCGACTGTGATCGTGCCCAATTAGTAGGATATGTTGTTCTCATCGACTGTGATCGTGCCCAATTAGTACTTTCTTTAGGTGAGTAAATTGCACTTGTTATATTTGTTGCTTAAAGAGGATAAAATAACTGGAAATAGAGAGCATGGATCCTATGCTTCAATGAAGCAAAATTTCTTCCTTAAACCATAGAGTGGGCTACTTCACATTTGCTATTTGGAATCTAGTTGGTAAATTCCATTAAAATGATTACTTCATTCAAAACCCATTCATTATGATTCAGAAAACCCCACAAAAAAACCCAAAAACGGCAGCGGTGATAGTCGGTGCATCCCTTTCTACATGGACAAACTAGAAACTGTGAATAAAAATGCATTTTAATGAAACTACAAAGTTAGAAGGAGATTGCTAGGTCGCTCCTGTCGCTCCCTTCCGAAGGATCAATCCCATCGAAAACCAATAAATCCCACTCCAAATTTAGGGTACAAATACGACAACGATAACAAATATACCTCCATGTGCGTCAAAGGGTGTAGAATCTTTTAAAAGTTGGAGCAAATGTGATAGGGGACCACCGCCTGGGACCACCGTTGTCCGTTGAGAGAGAATAATCGCCAACGAGGATGAAAGTGAAAAAGGAAAAAGAAGAAGAAGACAACGATAGGTACAGTGGTTTGGTGGCTTTTTTTATGGAGTAAGAATAGTCGATATCGATTATAGCATTAAAAGACCAAAAAAAAAAGGAGAAACGGCAATTAAGGGCTCATTCTGTGTGGTGTTTTTATTATGACCAAATTAAATAATAGATTATTTATGAGGATTTTTCCCGTTAAATCCCCTTTTTTTATTTCTGCTATGATTTAATAATTTTCTTTAAAATAAAAAATTGAACCTGTCACTCAACTTGAATGCTCCACTCAATCTCACATTAGTGTAAAGGTAGGCCGTAGGCCCCACAAGAGGCTGTAACCATCTTTTTGTGGATCACATGGGATTCTGGGGTCTACAAGCCTTTGCAGTATTGTCGACAATTTTGGTTTTACTTTGAGACGTCCAATATCAATTTTTGGGGAGCAGGCCATTGGGATCACATCATATTCTAAATCTTTGTGGAGTTTTCTGGTCTTATTTGTATTTTTTGGTGTTTAATTTGGGTGGTTATTTAGGGCTTCTAAAGTGGGGTTTAGTTCATTTTGGAGTGATTTCAAGAGAACCAATTTTAGGAACATTAGCTACTAATGAATTTTTCTCATTAAGATGTGGCCATCAATATGAATATTTCTCATTAGCAGGTCTCTTCTGCTCTCTCTCTCTCTCTCGGGAAGATGACGCACCTCAAAATTTTTCCATCAACGGGTGAGAGAGAAGGGCAGCGCTTGCGCTTGTAGTTGTATCTGAATTTTTCTCAAACATTATTTCCTCGCAGTCGCAGGCTGGCCTTTCATCAAAAAGTCTACTTGGATAAACTTTTTGGACAGAATTTTAGACAAACCCTATGGTATGGCTTGAATACCCCCTATGATATTCAAGCTATACCATATGATATGTCCAAAATTCTGTCCAAAAAGTTTATCCAAGTAACATTACTCGCCTTTCATTTACTTTTCTCATTTCGAAGACAAAGCTGTTGACAGAATCACGTGACAGAATCATGGGATTGGGGGAGGAAAAAAACGGAGAGAAAGTGGGAGGGAAAATTTTTTGGAGGGTGTTTGGGGGGGGCGGGGGGGGTGAATGGAGGGGAGAGGGAGGGAAAAAAGGGTGAAAAAATTCCCCCCCCAAAATTGGGGGGAAAATGGGGGAGAGGAGGGGAAAATGAGAGAAATTACTAAATTGCCCTTTATGTGTAAAGAAAATTTTAAAGTTTTTATAAAAGTAAAGACAAAACGGTAATTTTCTCTCTATCTCACAAACAAACAAAACCCTACTTTTTCACTTCCCAAACAAGAGAAGGTAAAATTAATTTTCCCTCCCCTCCCTTCCCCTTCATTTTCCTTTCCCCTCAAATTTTCCCTCCCCTCCCCTCCCCTCCCCTCTCCCAAACGGACCGTAAATGTGTTGAAGAAATAATCAAAAGATAAAATATATAAAACTAAAATAATTGAAGAGTACTAAGCTATAAATTAAATTATTATTTATAAATACAATAATTATTACATGGAATCTAAACAATGAAATAAAATAAAAGGTAAAACAATATAAAAGGTGTTTTTACCAATACGGGCCCAGAGTTTGAAATATCTCTCATGTGCCTAAAAATAAAAAATTATCATACGGTCAAATGTGCTTTGTGAAGTGATCAAAATGCATAAATTGTTGTAAAATCTTGTTTATTTACTTTATAAAAATATTTATTTACACATAATCCTTTGTATGTATTGTATCGAGAGAAAGGTGACATATTGACTAAATTTCACACATTAAATATGTGATACCGCAAAATTTAGTAAACTTCTATGGTGTCTCAAGAATTTGAATGCTTTCGTCTTCGATGCTGATCCGACAAATGACAAGAATATCTAGTTTTAGAAATAATTGGAAAGTTTTTTAGATCAAATGGGAATTAGTTTAATTGTCTGAATTGAATCATTCTCTTCGCACTTATTTTGTTTTGTTGTATAAATTGAAGAGGTTTTATTAATAAAGTTAAGTACCTGAAATCTTATGAAATGTTGCCCCTTGATTTTCCATGTGGTATTACAGTATAGCCCGATGGAGATGTTGCATCAAGCTAGATATGCTCTTGTTTCATATAAAATGAAGACACATTGTTAATAAAACTGTGGTGAAGGTTCATGGAAATGTAGCCTCTTGAATTTCCAAATTTCCATGAAGTGTGTATTGACAGGTTAACATGAGAGGTGTGTAAATAAAAATGGTCTAGTTTTAAACGAGTAGTGCTGCCTGACAAACTTTTTGGCCAGAATTTTGGACAATCCCTATGATATCCCTTGAATTTCATAGTGATACTCAAGGGATATCGTAGAATTTATCCAAGATTCTGGCAAAAAAATTTATCTAGATAGCCATTTCCATACCCAAACGAAAATGCACATGCATCAATGTGTAACACTTAAATATGATTAGTTCTTTAATATTCTTATTCCACGTGTATGTATCTTATGGGAAGAATTCCAGCGCAGTGATGTTGCCTCATATCATCGTGCAATTCCCTTTTTCAATTCATGGTGGGGCCTACTTTTTGAAAATCTAAGTGGGACATTAATCCTAACACCTATGTCTAGTTTGAAATTTTATATATATTTTTATGACACCCCTCTTCTTTTTTGCCCTTTTTAAAGTAACAGTTTACTTTGAATTAACTTTACAAGTAAACTTTCAGGCGGGGTCTAAAAATAATCAGTTGTTGAATGGTTAGGAGTAGGCATGTCAAACGGGTTGGGCTGGGCCATGCAAAATCCCAACACGGCGCACCAGGGATTTACCCAAGCACGGCAAGGCCAGTGGCTCCATGCCGGCTGTGCTCGGCATGGCTCTTTAGTTTTTTTTTTTTTTTTTTGATTTATTTGCACCTTTTCAGTATTAAATTTAGAAGTGGCCAAGTACTGGAGCCAGAGTCCTCTGACTCGGTAGGATTAACTCGTCTTAGTAAGTAGCTCGGTCTTTCAAGTCAAACAAGAACAACCAAGTACTCGAGCCAGACTCCCCCAGACGGCTCGCCTCAGTGACATAAGAGCCGGAATGAGTTCTCCAAGTTTTAAATTGTGCTACATGAAATGTCAGCCCAAGCGGGGTGCACGGTGTTGATTTAGGTGAGAAATTTAGGTGCAAGTCCATCTTGTAGCACTAATGTCTGCTACAAAAACAACCCATGAAAACCAAAAATGGCATGGGAGCAGATGGCAGCAGAACTCAAATGGAAATTCGCTTGGACCAAGTCCTGGCCACAACTATGATTGTACAAATACCAATAATAGGCGCCCATGGCATAGCTTTCTTAGATGATTAATGGACTAGCCCGGCCCAATGATAGCCCTGGCTAGATACAAGTTCAGTTCCATTCTTTCCCTGTATAATACTCGATTCCACAAAGGAGAAGTATTATTCAGGGAGGCCAAGCTCTGGCATGTGAGCCTATCTGGATGCATGCTTGAAAGGTCTTTTTTTTATTTTGGTAAAAGCTTGAAAGGTCTTGGTGCCAAAAAATGTCTCCTCCCGGCAGGCAGTGCCTGACGGGCCAACTGTTATACAAAGGTCGGCCGATGCCTAACTGGGCCGTGCCAAAACAGGCCAACCGTGCCAGGTCCTGTCCAGCGATTTATCCCTTTTTTGGGGAGCATGAATGTAAATATATTTTATGCTTTTATGTATACTCCCTTATAGGTGTTTGTTGGCTCTTGGGAATAAACTAAAGCATGAATTTTGTCCTCGGATTCTTGTGCTTGATTGCCTCATATGTACCTAGTGCACTTATGGGGTCAGCACGTGCGTTTAGAAAAAATAAAATTAGAGGTGAGTACTTTTAAAAGCATTTAAAGGTACTATCAATCGATGATAAAGTTAAAAAAATCCATTTAAAATGATTTGAAAATATCCAACGCAAGATGGTCAACGGTGTCAATTAAAAAAAATGCGAAAAATTACATGAACAAAGAGTTCTATAGCTGTAGATATCTCAGCCTATGAGATGAGAGGGACCCTTGCATTTCGACTCCGAAAGCAAAGGTAACTACGACCACACAATCCCATCCCATCATTACCGGAATGGCTCACTCTCCAATAATTTAGCTTCAAAAATTCTTTTATTTATTTTAAGGGATCCAACGGCTTCCTCGGAATCGTGCCAGAGCCTCGGCATAAATTCAGGATCTGTAGCACGATTTTATTTAATTTTGTATAGATAGCTCACAGTTGCATGCCCACCTGGAATCCCGAACATTATCTCCTGGAGAGATGGCTTGTATTGATATGTCTTACAAAAGGGATATACCGTATATGGATTCCGCTTAAAGTTAAACTATTTTTTATACAACTATTAATCTAATATTTTAGAGTCATGTGATATCACACATATTACAAATTTACATGCAATATTTAAGAATATTGATTAATAATTATATAATTTATATAATTTCCACCTTTCTAACCTATAAAAAGACCTCCGGTAAACCAGAAGAAAACCCAAGGAAAAGGAATGAAGGGTTTACAAAAAAAAGAAAGGTCACTTCAATATTCCCACCATCCCATCCGGCCATAATCCCATGTGATTCACACTCCCAAAAGTCTACATGGACAAACTTTGTCCATGTAGCATAACTCTACACACTCCAGTAGATCCAGCTCCACAGTACTCAAAATCCTGAGGTCTATGGGTAAAAGCCAAAAGATTTTGACAGTAATAATTTGTACGAAAAGATAGGTGGGGTGTGGTTGGTCATGGGCCCACCAACTCATGCCTAGATGGATCCATGTGATATTTTATTCATTTCAGTGTACTAAGTCCAAATGCCTTAACTCCACACGCTTCTCCTTGGGCCCACCCATCAATACTCGAAATCGAGAGGTCTATAGGTATGTGCCAAAATTGTCAGTAATAATTTATACGAAAAGATAGGTATGGTCGGTCATGGGCCCACGCATGCATGCCTAGATGGACCCATGTGATATTTTATTCATTTCAGTGTACTATGTCCGAATACCTTAACTCCACACGCTTCTCCTTGGGCCCACCCACCCACCTATTGAAAAATAAATGCATCAATGCTCGAAATCCAGAGGTCTATAAGCAAAAGCCAACCACCCACCCATTGAAAAATAAATGCATCAATATTTGAAAGGAAAATGATAAATACACCCACCCTATTTACGGTTTACAACCACCCTAGGCTATGACGTGACAAGACTATTTGACCAGGTCAGGAAGATGCAATGACAATGAGTATTTTTAAGGTGGTAGTACTACCATGATTGCAATTATTAGTATTCAAATACGTTTCTGTCAGGCCAAAAACAGCATGATAAATACCTATCCGTGATGACTATTGTTTTCGGCCCTGACCGGCTGACCCCTTTGAAAAGAAGTGCTAATAAAATATGTGAAAGGAAGAGTCCTGCTAGGTGGACCGACTTTGGGACCGATCGAATATTTGACATCCGACTTTGGGACCGGTCCACCGACCGGTCCCCAAAGTCGGTCCAAGTAGCATTTTCCGTGAAAGGAAATGGGATACAATGTATCTCATTAATAGATTTTTTGTTGTGTAAACCACTTGCCATAAAATCAGGTGGCATCATTCATCGAGTAGGTGCCCTTAAACAAGCAACAAGCATGGGTGCCAATTAAATTAGATTTTATTTGTCAAACACCCTAACAACTCATTAAAATATATTTTCATTAAAAAAAGAAAAAAATAGAAAACCAATTGTCGGTTTGCAAACAGGCTTTGGACCTTGTAATGGAAAGAATCAAAATTTTGACTTTGTGGCCAATGATCAAATGGTGATGAGAATGATCCAAATCATTTTACTGATTGGTTAGTATCACTTCTTTCTCCTCTTTAGTATGGTTTTACAACTTCTAGAAAAACCAATGTTTTGAAAAACATCCACTTCTAATGGTTTATTAGAGTGGTTTCGAAGAATATAAATATTAAAAAAAATTAATCTTTCATTATATAGTTTATTAGTTCCTTCTTATGTTACATATATCTTTATTTCGAGTGTTTGTTTCTCATTAAAATGCATGCCGCGATGACTATAATACATAGTTATAAAATGAAAAATCATTAATAACAATATTATTTTAGTATCTATAAGTTTATCACTGGCACCAGTGATGCATCATTTGTGGGTTTACATTTGCCCCTTTGGGGGCGAAACAATCTTCAACCACCAGCCCACATGAATCAAACATAGCCCACTTATGATCAATCTAGTCCCCTTACAAATGCTTACTCCAAACAAAGAAGTCCTACTTTTACTCTAATTTTAGTTTAAGTGGCTATGAAATTTTATCACAATAAATTTGCATGACATCCAACTATTATATTTTTTAGAGCGAACTCAAGGGCTGCTATACACTGTATTGATATTGGGGTCAATCCTAACACACGTACTAACCTATTTATCCTTTTTTCCCTTTTTGATTGTCATACATCTATGTAGGCCCAACAAAAAAGTATCAGATGATACACAATGGAATGTTTTGTTCATTCACACCGATTAGGTTGAAGGGGATCTAATGTTAACTTTGTTGGGCCCATAACATTTGGCAAGGATTCATTGCATTCGGGGCCCAAATGCAGTTGTAGTACCATAGTAAAACAGATATTCTGAACTTAATTTTGGTAAATTTAGAATTTTCGTATTTCTCAGGCGATGAAATTTTAAACTTTAACCATTCAAAAAAAAAAAAAAAAGGGTAAATTGGTTTGTTTCTCATATTTCTACTGTCAAATATAATCAGTCTTCATCAACTATACACATGGATGTATTGGTGATATAGGTCTCAATTGGAAACAATGCCAACACACTATATTATGCTGTTTCTCCGTAAAAATGCCCACTTACAGTGAAGCCTACTTGATGCATGACAATTAAGGGGAAAAAAAATCAGAGTCCTTAATTCTAAATTCTCAAATTTTAATGACCATACATTAAAAAACTTATTGTGACAATTTCCAACAATGACTCATATCTGTAACTTAATAGAACTTGGAAAAAGCTATTTGTCCCGGGTTCCGGATCGAACCCGGGACAAGCAGCAGGGCTCATAGAACTTACAAACTTAAATGAGTAGGCGTATGTGATGGGTTGTGGGTTGGGAGTTGGGAGTTGGGACAATTAAAAGATAGCCCCCAAAAGGGACACGACAAATACTAATTAGAATAAGCCCATGTGGCACATTAAAAGATAATCCCATGTGATTCACACTCCAGTAGATCCAGCTCCACAGTACTCAAAATCCTGAGGTCTATGGGTAAAAGCCAAAAGATTCTGACAGTTATAATTTGTACGAAAAGATAGGTGTGGTGTGGTCGGTCATGGGCCCACCAATTCATGCCTAGATGGACCCATGTGATATTTTATTCATTTCAGTGTACTCCACACGCTTCTCCTTGGGCCCATCCACTTATTGAAAAATAAATGCATCAATGCTCGAAATCCAGAGGTCTATAAGTAAAAGCCAAAATTGTCAGTAATAATTTGTACGAAAAGATAGGTGTGGTCGGTCATGGGCCCACCAACGGTCATGGGCCCACCAATGCATGCCTAGATGGATCCATGTGATCTTTTATTCATTTCAGTGTACTAAGTCCAAATACCTTAACTCCACACGCTTCTCCTTGGGCCACCCATCAATACTCGAAATCGAGAGGTCTTTAGGTAGGTGCCAATATTGTCAGTAATAATTTATACGAAAAGATAGGTATGGTCGGTCATGGGCGCACCCATGCATGCCTAGATGGACCCATGTGATATTTTATTCATTTCAGTGTAATATGTCCGAATACCTTAACTCCATACCTTGACTCCACACGCTTCTCCTTGGGCCCACCTATTGAAAAATAAATGCAATTTAATACTTAAATTTTATTTAATCAACTTAGATTTTGAATCTAGATAAGTGATCAAAACAATTAGTTTTATGTTTTATTACGCATTCATCATTGGTTTTAACTAGTATAATCGAATTGGATCTTGCAAAGTGGATCCCACATACGTCAAATTTAGTAGTCCTCTCACGTATTATACTCAAAATACCCAGAGCTGCCTTGGCCCAATAACCAAATGAATATTTGAAAGGATCTTTGAACACGATTAATTGATTATCATTTTGAGGGTTTTCATCTCTAACTTTTCCATAGGATTTAAAAATCCTTACTATGGACTTCTTGGGTTGCTATGGACTTCTTTTTATTTTTTCTGTGGCCCAGTGGCCAAGACATAAAAAGTTAAGGGCCCCCGCCAGGGTTCAAAATCTGGTGGGAGCTATGGGTGTGGGGCCTTATCTGCAAGGCCAGCCCTCTACTCCTGGGTTGGCATGGACTTTGACAAGAGCACAACAGCTCGGATTAATGCATGCCTGATTGGAAAATGGGCAAATCCAAAATCAGTCCGGTTAGTATATTCAGGCTTGGATTCAAGCTTTAGCACCAGTATGAGTTCAATAAAAAGAAAAAGAAAAGGAAAAGGAAAAACTACTCCATTAAAAAAAAATAATGAAACAATATTGTCCGTGATACATAAATGTTAGTATTATCTACCAGTTTATATGGGATGGGCTTGCACATTGTTAGAAGAGAATTTTACCTAAGAAAGGACCCTAGATGGTCACTAACTAGAAGAGGTACCCATAGTATATATACTACAAAACCGGTATTCCCGCCAGAATATTTATTTATTTTTGCCCTTTTCCAACAAGCGATGACGTCGTCATTTAATATTGAGAGTTAGTATCGACGTCGTCGCTAATGTTATATATATATATATATATGTGAGAGATGTTCATATGAGAGATCTCTCTCACCTTATATGAGAGATTGTGTGAGGGGCCTCATATTTAAGTTGTTTGCATTGGATGTGTAAGTGAGACCCCCCACACAATCTCTCATTAATTTAATGTGAGAGATATCTCTCATAGGAGCATCTCCCTATAGATATATATATAAACACTGTCATAGTTACCTTTTCTCCTTCCCTTTTCATCTGCGATTGAATATTGAATGAATCAGAGCAGAACTCTCCCTCAACTTGTATATTTCTTATGGAGGTTGTTGATCTCCATTAAGAGGTAGGCACAACACATTTTCGGGGTTCTTTCATGCATTAGCTACCATAAATTCTGAGTTTCATGTTTACCTTTTTGAGAAAAGTTCATTAGGGCTTTTGATATACATTTTTTTCATGACATTATCTTGTTTTAAAATTATTGTTGGGTGGCTAAATCATCAAGGTAACAACTTTGGCTGTTCTAGGGATGTTTATTGTCACAATCCCTAATTGAGAGCATATGAAGATGGTGAATACATGTATTTGCATGTTAGGGTTAACCCCTTTAAAGTAATATGAAAATGGGTACTCAAATACGTGAACAAAAGAATGGTGAATACGCTTATTTACATGGTAGGGTTGTTATCTAAAAGGTTGGAGCAAACACGCAACAAATGATTTCATTTTCACTCCTCCTTTGTTAGTAACCTTAGAGGAAAAACAGTGTTAGGGGAGTTAACTTCTCTTGTGATTTTTTTCCTTTTAAATAGAAATAAAAATAGACAGTAGAGCACATACAATCATCTCTCTATTAGCATTATTCAATACGTGACCTATTCACTACATTTGCTAATACGACCAAATTCATATATGGTTTATTTGTGTCAGTAGAATGACTGAGTATGGAATCTCCATCATACTTCACTATGATGGAGAGTTTGTCTTTGACATTATACGTCCAGTCTACAATGGTAGAACACAGAAGATGAGGTCTCTACCTAAGACCATAACATATGGCGTGATGCTGAATGAAGCCATTGCATTGTCTAATTAGGATGCAAATATTGAGGATGTAAGCATGAAATACCATCACCACAATGGACTCGTTTTTTCATTGATTAGTTTGGAAGATCAAAATGATATCGTGGGAATGTTGATGGCATCTGGAAGTGGGCAAGATGGGCTACACGTGTATGTCAACACGAAACTTCATGCTGCAAACAAGAACGCGAAGGCTCTAGGTACGTATCTATGTTCTATTTCTTTAATATTTATATAGTTGCATTTGTCGTGTCTAACTTTAATTCTTGCCCATGTCTTGTATTGAAATGGTTAAGGTTAGCGGTTCAAATGCCTGGAAGAAAATGAGCAAAGGGATTTGCGAGATTATAAATCCCACGCCTCACCTAGTATATCCCACCGTGGATATTCGTGAAGACGTTGATATGCATTTCTCTTCCACACGGGCTTCTCATACAAAAGATCATTCTACAAGAGCTGGTTTTGATGTGGATGGAATAGATGTTGAGGCTATTGATGCACATAATACATTCTGTGCTACCATTGATATATCAATGGTTCGTGAAACTCCCTCTTGGATGATGGCTGGTAATGAACAAGGCGCTGAAACCATTCATGCTGTGAATCATTCATTTGCTATGGAAGATGTTAATTTTGTTGGTAATGAACAAGGAGTTGAAACCATTTTTGCTGTGAATCATTCATTTGCTATGGAAGATGTCAATTTTGTTGGTAATGAAGAGGGCGCTGAAACCATTCATGTTGTGAACCATTGACTTGCTATCGAAGATGTCAATTTTGTTGACACAATGGCCCCTCAAGATATTATAGTCGAAACCGGTACGGACTCAGCATGAGAAATGTGGATAGGGCGTCAGTTTCCTAATCGTGAAAGCTTCAGAAAACCTCTTGCGAAATTTGCAATTTATAACAATTTTACTCTACGACATGTGTCAACCAAGATGAAAACAATCACAGCACGTTGTAAAGATGATTGTTGTCGCTGGCGTATACATGCTTCCATTATGGATTCAAGCCCGGATTTTAAGGTGCGAACTTGTAACCCACATCATTGTTGCTCAAAACCAATGATGGGAATGACACATCTCCAAGCATCCTCTAAATTGATTGAAGAGTTCATTGAGGACAGAGTCCGATGCAATAACCACTTGAAGCCGAAAGAGATTATGAATGAATACAAAAGGAGTTTGGCACGCGTATCATTTACAGAAAAGCACACATTGCAAAAGAGATGGCGTTGCGTGTAGTTTGGGGATCATATGAATAATCTTTTAGGATTCTATCTCTTTATTGTAGAGAATTACATATGACCAATCCGAAAACTATGACTAATATCGATATGACAGTTGGAGAAAAGTTTAGAAGATTCTTTTAGGCTTTCGGTCCTTGCATCTGATCATTCTGTTCATCGCTGAGGCCCATGATTGCTGTTGATGGGTCATATCTTCGGGGCAAGTATCCGGGTGTGCTGCTAGTAGCTATCACCTATGATGGTAATCATAAGTTATTTCCTATAGCGTTCGCCTTCGCTGAGGTCGAGCGTCGTGACAGTTGGGAGTGACTCCTTCCTAATCTAGCTCTTGCATTGGGAAGTCCAACGAATTTAACTAATGTGTTTGATCGACAAAAGGGCCTTGTTCCAGCGTTGTCCAACATCATTCCAAGCAAGAGGCACTGCTACTGTTATCATCACATTGTAGAAAACAATAAAGCAGTCTTCTGTGATCGTGCCATTGTATTGAAATTCTGGCGGGCTGCCAAGGCATTTAGACCATGTGAGTATGAGGCCTATATGAATGACATCCTTGCTGTAGACCAAGGAGCGCACACTTATATCAATGCCATTGAAAAATAACGTTGATCAAATGCATATGTTGAAGGTCGGCGATATGACATGATAACCAGCAATGCTGCTAAGTATACGAATGCGCTTTTAAATGACATTAGAGTGTTTCCTATTACAAAGCAAGTCGAAGAAATTCGTGCCAAGTTGATGGAGTTCTTCTAGAGAAGACATCTTGAGTCACTCAAAATTACGTCGCGATTAATGCCCTATGCAAAGAAACTAATGAGCCAAGACGCTGAAGACTCATGCCCCATGCATGTACGTGTTGCCGGGCTCGTTGAGTTCTAGGTTCAATCAGTACAATTTATAGATATTGTGGATCTTGAATAAAAAAAAGTATAGTTGTCGTAGATGGGAAATAATGGGGATTTCATGCTGTCATGCCCTAGTAGCAATGAAAGTTAGGCACCTGAATCCGTATGACTATGTTGAGGATTGTTACTTAACAAATACTTATTGTGCTTCCTACAGTGAGGTCATACATGCCACTCGTGATAGCAGACAATGGGAACAAACATCAAATGAAATTGTCTTGCCTCCACGTGCTACCAAACAACTAGGGCGTCCAAAGAAAAATAGAATTCGTGTTGAAGACATAAATCGACAGTGTAGGGTTGTTACTTGCTCTAATTGCAGAAATATGGGACACAATCGAAGGAGTTGTCGCAATCCACCATCTGATTATGTTGCATAGATCAAACTTTTGGGGAAAAAGATCCAACTATCTCATTTTTTTGATGTGGATCATATTTTTGTGGGGTAGCCTTCTAGTATAGTTCCAATCAGTTTGTACTTTCAATTTTCACATTTTAGAATGTGGATCATACTTTTGTGGGGTAGCCTTCTAGTACAGTTCCAATCAGTTTGTACTTTCAACTTTCACATTTTAGAATGTAGATCATACTTTTGTATTGTATTCAACCTTGTATTCAACCATGTGGATCATACTTTTGTAATACAACTTTATATATATTATAGCTTCAACAAATTTGTCATCAAGTTTCATCCACTTTGTCACCATTTAAATTCGATATGTTTTAGTTATATGTGCAAATAATCTGTTCATTGACGACATCATCGCATGTTTCAAGGCAGAGGCCATGGGTAATGATTTTGTGGTGCAATGACGTCGTCACAGATTTGAATAACATTTTTTGCATATTAGATTCTATCAAGTGACGACGACGTCACAGATTTACATTACAGTTTATTACATTCGATTCTGTGAAGTGATGACATCGTCAAATATCAAACCACATTTTTTTGCACTAGCTTTTGCCAAGCAACAACATCGTTCTACTAGTTTCTATGAAGTATCGACGTCGTTGTATAGTAAATAATTTTTTTTGCACTAGCTTCTGTGAAGCAATGACGTCGTCATACAGTCCCATAAAAAATCTTCCACTAGCTTTCTGTGAAGCAACGACGTCGTGGTACAGTAACACACAATTTTTTTGCACTAAGGTTCTGTAAAGCAACGACGTCGTTGTACAGTGACAAACATTTTTCTTGATCTAGCTTCTGTTAAGCGATGACGTCGTTGTATAATAACACACATTTTTTTTGCACCAGCTTCTGTTAAGCGACGATGTCGTTGTATAGTCACACACAAATTTGTTTCGCTAGCTTCTGTGAAGCAACGACGTTGTCACTGACCATTGCAATCAGAAAAAAAATGATGTCTGTATTATTTTGATGTGCGAACGCACTACAAGATCTAGATAAATTACAAGCTTCTATCTTGCAATAAATTTCCATAACATAGAAAGGGAAGAAGGCCATAGTTCCAAGAAGGAAGAATACACTACAAATGTGATATAAAAAAGCAAACCCAACAATGGCAAAAAAAAAAAAAAAAAAAAAAAAACTAAATTGCTCCCAAGACTTTGACTATAAAGAGAGCGCTGCAAAACAAAATACCCCAAACTAAAAAGAACAGAGCACATGAGCAGTTATATAACCAATTGACATTTTTAAGAAAGAACTCCACAACACCTATCATCCATAAAAACCCGTAGCAGTGGAACTAAGAGAGCACCAATAGCAACGAGAAAGGCAAAGCAGGGCCTTTCAACCACAAAACTGCACAAGACAAAGAGGAAGAACAGAGAGCAACAGGGCCGCCGCCACAAGAGCCACTACGGGAGCAAAAATAGCGAATCAATCATCCCAACCAAAGGCTCTCAATAGAGGGCAAAATATGTACTTTACAACTTCCTAACAACAATTCATTTTCATCAAAAATATAGGAACATTACAACTAAGCTTCATTTCCAATCCAAAAAGGGTGGCAGAAAAAAAAAAAAAAAAAAAAAAGGACCGTTCAACCTAAATAACATGGACCATTCAACCTAACTCCAAGTTCAAAATTTTTTGCAACAAAACATAACAGTCAAGAATGTCACTAAATTTACATCAATCGTCAGGCTTAATTGAATCAATCAGAATCTCATCAAGACTCAGCCGATACGCATTCAACTCCCAGCTATGCTTAAAGATTTCAAGGACTATTTGTTGCCGATTGTACATCATGTCAGCTTGCATAAAATTAATCGGACGACGAAATATACAGTGCTCAGCGAATGTAGCGGCGAAGACTCCACATTTGTAGTTGTTATCTTGCAGTGGGATGTTCGTTTTTAAGTTGATCGTCCATATGTATAGGTTTGGCCACCTATAATCGTTGTACTTCGCAGTCAGCCACTCAACCTACAAGACCATTAAAAGAAATTGTAATAATTCTGCAGCGAAAGTTCTTACAGAGTTTATTCAATTTGGAAATAGACAGTACATACTCACGAAGAGTTTACAGGTCGTTGAAGCGTGATGGTCACTGCCTGAATTGTTGTAGAATTCTCACTTCCTCCCGTCCGTGTACCCAACAAGTAATGTGAAATGATTAACATAATGGAGAATGAAAACGAGTGTTTTACATTCTCTAGCTCACACACTCGAGAACCTCCGGGACCAAATGCTGCTTCTTCTATGGTTGGCGACCCAGATTGCCACAAGCTCTGCAACCATTTTTTAGTGGCCTTTTTAAAACATCGATATTTATTAAGTGATATTGCTTGTGAAAGTATATACTTACAGAAATGCTCGGGTCTGCCAAAAAGGCTATTTGACACTTCTCCCTCAACACATCAAACCAATAATACAAAATATTGGTGTCAAACCAAATTCCCTCTCCAGAGCAGCCTGTAGGACTTCGCTGGATACCAATGTGCATACAATGTCTAGCTCTTCATTCTTGCTAAATACGCTATCCAAAAGACCATTTATGTAATGAAAGACGAACCTCTCAATGAAATATTGTTTGAACCCCTTTAGTAGATTCTTGTCCCTTTTGGAGAGAGAATACTCCAATCCACCTATTGAGTGAAAGTAGTCATTAAACTTTTTGGGAATCTTTCTTGTTCGGGGCAATCGTTTTAACCTCCAAACTAGAGAATCAATGGACGCTCTGATTGGTGAAATTATAATTGCTTGTGAGGTTGTTGCCCCTCGAGGGGTGGAGAAGATATCAACCACTGGTGGCTCATTGGAATTCTCGACCGGTGTAGAGGTATGTCTCTCTACAGACTCTGGTTCTATTGGAAAATCCCCTTTGGCCACCTCAGGGGCATCCTCAGTGGGGGTGTGCACCCGAGGTGATACTAGAACATCACTATTGTACTTCACAATCTTTTGCTCTTTCCTATCTTTTTCCTTGGATTTTTCGCTGCTGATAAGTCCACAAAACTAAGCAATTAGGTCATCATTTCATTAGCATTTGTGGACCTAATTAGGTTTAATTGCATAAAATTGCACTTAATTTCATAATCACATGTATTTGGGGTTATTTTTGGAAACATGGTCAAAATAGGTCAAAATTCATTGAAGTGCACAATTTTTGTGAAATTAAGTTTTTCTCATCTCACCTATCACCCCCAAAATTAGGCTTTTGGTTTCATCAATGCATATCTTGCTATTTTTGGCACAATATGATATTTTTGAAAAGATGGTTATTTTGGTGCATCACTAGGCATGTAGAGTCCCATACATGGTTCATAATTATTTTCTTACATATAATTATTTTCAATTTGTAGGAGAAAACAAGAAATGAGATCCGCATTGAAAAGCAATTGCGTAGGGTCCACACTACACGCCCAAGGAGGAGTCCCACTATGTTAGCATGCAAGTTTCCAAGATTTTGAGAAATTCTTCTCTCTATGTGTTGCAAAAAAAAAAAAAAAAATGTGATTCAAATTCAAGAAAGAGATTTGTTCAAGAATGGAAAGAAGATCTAAAGAAGCTTAAAAAAGTCAAACTTGTGGAAGAAGAAATCTAATCCAAGAAGGAGATAAAGATCAAAGATGGAAATAAAATCAAGGAGCAAGAGAAAAGGGAATCCAAGCAAGGGTTGCATGTCCACTAGTGGTCCCCACTTACCCTTGGACGTCCCATATGAGGCTGCACAAGAAGAGCATAAAATTTGAAATTGTTTTATGGAAGTTTATCCTTAGCACATAAAGATCTTTTGAGGAGTCCAAAGATGGAAAGAATGAGACCACAAGACTTTATCATTGGCAAGAAAAGTTGCCAAGATAGGAGGATTGCTTGGAGTTCAAGCCAAAATGGAAGAGGAGTCTTACCAAACAAAGAAACATCAAAAAATTATAAAAAGGAAGCCAACAAAGTGGCTGGACGTCCAATGCTTTGTAGTTAAAAAAACTTTTGAGGTTTTCTCTCCCTTTCCACTCCCATCCACCCTCTCTCTCTCTAAGTCCCTTCTTCTTCTTCTCCGTTCTAATTCTTTAGACATAGATTAAGAGATCATGTTGAAAGAATGACGAAGAGAGAAGAATTTTAATTTTATGTACTTCAAGATCAAGGAATAAAGACATTATTTGGATTGACTCTACGTGTTCTCTATGTAAGTAAGTTAATTTTCTTTTTTCGAGTTCTTTTATATGTTTTGATTGGAGACAATATTTCACATGATTAGATCTAGGATTTTGAAAATAAAATAAACGGATTAAAAGTCGAGACACATTAAGTAATCACTTGCATAAATTTTTCCTACTCTGAGAAGAGAGGACTACATAATCATCGCATTGTTAATACTTGTAGTATTGTCTAGTTTCTAGATCTTTAGTACATTTTTTCCGCTTTTTATTTTTCCACCCTTCTGTTTTATTTTAAAATTAATATTCTGATTTTTTATTTACAAATTCTAGATTTAAAAACCCCAACTTGCATCTTTCTATGTTTAGTAGAAACTTACTATTTTTTGTTACTTGCATAATATATGGTTGGAAAGTGTCTTTGTGCATATTTCATATTTAGAAATTGCATTAGAACAGGTTTTTGTTGCTGAAATCACAAGATTATCAACTGATTAGAAAGACTAAAGTCGGACCACGTATGTGAATAGTGAAAAATTCTGCACAGTTTCAGCACAATTGACCTAACTGTGTTACAAAAGTGTGCGATTTAAAAACCAGGTAAACGTGAATGTTTTGGTCTAAAAAATAGCAGATTTAAAATATGGTAATAGGACTTTAAAACCCCAGAATTTCAGCCAAAAATAACCTCGAGAACCGTGTCAACCAGAGGCATAAATAGGGGCAGTTGGGAAGCCTGCGTTCAGATTTCAGCAGCATAACAGTTCAAGTAGGCATCTTTAAGTGATCATATCGTTTTCGTTTCAGGTCCTTTCTGAAAGTCCGGGATCCGAACCCTAGAGGGGGGGGTGAATAGGGTGATCTACACTTAATGACTAATTATGGTCAATTTTAATTTCTTAACAAACAACTAGTCACATGTGATGATTAACAAACAATATGCGGAAGCTTAAATAAAACAATCACCACAAAACAATCACCATAACACAATGATTTATAGTGGTTCGGCCTCAATGCCTACATCCACTACCGGCTTGTGTCTCAACACCCCACCGGATTTCCACTATTTATGCTTTTGAAAAAGGCTAAGCAATAACCTTTACAATATGCTTTCCAAGGATAAGCAATAACCTAACAATTTTGTTTTTCTAGGCTAAACAACAACCTATACAAGATGCTTTTATAGGCTAAGCAATAACCTTTACACAATGCTTTTCTTAGGCTAAGCAATAACCTTTACAATAAAAAGATTTTCTCTCAAGGTAGTGTCTTTACAAAACACTCTAAGAGAATACAATTAAGCTCAATTACAATGCCACTTAATTAGGCGGATATGAAATTGAAAAACTAACTCACACAGACACTATATGTATGCAAAGATGTATGTTCATGATGTGTGTGTGTGATAACTCCAATCAAGTTAAAATTAAGCCCAATCAATATATGCTTAATGCATTTAAAAGTTTAAGGCACACAAAAGATTTGATTGAAGTGAAATGCAAATCACATGTATAAAATACTAACTTGTTGATGATATGAAAATCAAAAGCTTACAAGTTGTATGAAATTAATTATATCTTAACATGTGATGCATGTGCAATGTTGTTTTCAAATACAAAAGATTAACTAAGGTTTAAAAGAATGAAAACAACAAAATGATTCAACCAAGTAAATGAAACATGTTATAAAAGAAATCAAATGATTTGACAAAACATGTTTTATAAAGTTTTAAAACAAACTTGATTTGAAATCAAGGGTGAAGAATCCAATCCAACTTAAATAAAAGATTAAGAGAAGTGATGGATTCAACACATCATAGTTATCATGCTAAAAATCATTTACCAATAATTTAAACAAAGCATATAACATATGATTAATAAAAGTAAAGCTTACTTAGAGATTTAACTTCATTGATCCAAGCTTTAACTTTACTAATGACCCCTTGGTCTCTCTTACTTCATTCCCCTTTTTCTTGCCTCCAAACACCTCAAGGATGGCTTAGATGTTGCACACCTTGGCAAAGGAATGAGCTTCATTTTATACCCAAAAAATGCCCAACGGCTAGTCAACAGTGAACAGTGTTACTGTTCAAACGGCTAGTGAACAGTGAACAGTGAATAGTGTTACTGTTCAAACGGCTAGTGAACAGTGAATAGTGAATAGTTTACTGTTCATGTGGGGACTTTGTTAGGATTTTTGTATTGCTAATTTGATGGAAAAGCACTATCATCGTCAGTCATTTGATCACACACATGTTCAGTTTAGTCTGGACTTTGAAACCCGGATCTCAGACTTGAAAAAGCTATTGTTTTTCAAAGACTTCATCCTGCATGTTTTTAGAACTCAAATTGTGCATGATTTTGAAAAATCAAGTTTGGAATCGAGGTTCTTGTTTTGCATACAAACTCCTTTTTTTAGAATCTTTTTTGTATGCATAAAACATATTGGCTAAGAGTTCATTTTTCAATAAATCATTTTTGGCCTTTTATGTTTCATGATTTTAAAAGCACTTAGATTGAATTAAAATCATGTTTCCAAGCTTGGTTTAATGGCCCAAAAGTCCCCACAAGAAATTACTTTAAAAAATATATTTTTGGGAAAACGGTTTTTCGGTTAGCTTGTGTCATGAACAGTAAATTCACTGTTCACTGTTCACTGTTCATGACCGTTTGAAACAGTAACACTGTTCATGACCGTTTGAATAGTAATACTGTTCATGACCGTTTGAACAGTAACACTGTTCATGACCGTTGGGAATTTTTTGGTATAAAAAGAAGCTCATTCCCATAGAAATTTTGTGGAAAAAAGAGGCTCTCCTTGAAATGTTTTGAGGCCAAACAAAGGGGAATGAGCTAAGGAAGGTTAAGGGTCATTAGTGAAGCTAAAGCTTGGATTAATGAAGTTAAATCTCTAAGTAAGCTTTACTTTTATTTATCATATGTTTCATGTTTTGTTTAAATTATTGGTAAATGATTTTTAGCATGTTAACTATGATGTGTTGAATCCATTCTTCATTTAATCTTTGATCTAAGTTGGATTGGATTCTTCACCTTTGATTTCAAACCAAGTTTGTTTTAAAACTTTATAAAACATGTTTTGTCAAATCTTTTGATTTCTTTTATAACATGTTTCATTTACTTGGTTGAATCTTTATTTGTTGTTTTCATTCATTTAAACTTTAGTTAAATTAGTTTGGTTTTGAAAACAACAAAACACATGCATCACATGTTTAGTGTTAATTAGTTTTATACAACTTGTCAGTCTTTGATTTTCATATCATCAACAAGTTAGTAATTTATACATGTGATTTGCATTTCACTTCAATCAAATCTTTGTGTGCTTTAAACTTTAAAATGCATTAAGCATACATTAATTGAGCTTTCATTTTAAACTTGATTGAAGTTTTCACACACACACTTCATGAGCATTCATCTTAGCATTTCATAGAGTGTTGTGTGAGTTGAATTAAACTTTCATATCCGCCTAATTAAGAGGCATATTAATTGAGCTTAAATTGTATCTCTTTGAGTGTTTGTGTAGACACTTCTTTGAGAAGAAATCTTTATCTTGTAAAGGTTATTGCTTAGCCTAAGAAAAGCATTGTGTAAAGGTTATTGCTTAGCCTAGAAAAGCATCTTGTATAGGTTGTTGTTTAGCCTAGAAAAACAACATTGTTAGGTTATTGCTTATCCTTGGAAAGCATATTGTAGAGGTTATTGCTTAGCCTTTTTCAAAAGCATAAATAGTGGAAATCCGGTGGGGTGTTGAGACACAAGCCGGTAGTGGATGTAGGCATTGAGGCCGAACCACTATAAATCTTTGTGTAGTAGTGTTTGCTTTGTGGTGATTATTTTGTTTAAGCTTCCGCATATTGTATGTTAATCATCACATGTGACTAGTTGTTTGTTAAGAAATTAAAATTGGCCATAATTAGTCATTAAGTGTAGATCACCCTATTCACCCCCCCCCCCTCTAGGGTTAGGATCTCGGACTTACAGACTTTTGGGCCATCAAATCAAGCTTGGAATCATAATTTTAATTCAATTAAGTTCTTTTAAAATCATGAAACATACAAGGCCAAAAATGATTTGAAACTTTTTAAAACCATTGGCTAGCTTGATTTGTAAAACTTCTTTATGCATCCAATCAAAACATGCATGAAACATATGATTTACAAGATTTAAAACAATGCATGAGTAAATTAAGATTTCAAGATTTTCTAAATCAATGCAAGTGTGAAAATTCGAATGATGCTAAAATGATAATGCATCCATCAAATTGCAATACACAAAATTCCTAACACTTTCTCAATTCTTCTTTTTTTGTTGTGTTTATGCATCATCAGAGTATTGATTCCAGCCATTAGATTTAGGTTCATATCATCTTAGGCTAGTCGTACAGTCCAGCAAAATTGGGCATCTACAAGAGTTTCTATACTTTAGAATTTTTTTACAGCATGCATCGGATTTTTAGAAACTCGCATAAAATTGCATTGTTAGCATTTAGGGCATTATAGATCATTCATATTTTCATAAAAAGTGGTTTTGGTAATTAGGATTTAATTTAGTATATTTTGTTTTGACTTATTTTATATTAAATTGGTTATTTGATTTGTGTATTCTTTTGCAGGTTTTAGTTTAATTAGATTAGGTTTCTTTATTTAGATTAGTATTTTTATTTTTATTTTTGAAAGTTGATGTAATTTTATTAGTTTTCATTTAGGCCAAATTCAATATTTATTTAAGATATGTCAAAGTTAGAAAGACTTTCAAAAGGCATTGCTCCCTGTGGATCGACCTGGACTCACCAGATTATTACTACAATTGCACCCTATACTTGGGGTCCGATCAGCTGCAACCTTTTTAACCCTCCTTCTGTCAATGGACTCTTTATCCTGTCATTTTTTAATTACAGAATGTTTTTTTTTTTTTGGTCAAAGCAGTCCGACCTTTTACAAAATGAAAAATGTTTAAGTAAAAGTAAAATTGAATAATTAAAGAAGGATGTAGTTGTGGCTTACATGGTCTGAAGTTGAGCTGTATAAGTAATCGTCCTTAAATTTGATGAATTTTGTATTCAACCCAGATTTGAATCTGAAGATCTTCGTGATCCAGGAATCCCGAAAATGCTCAATTGAGGTTTTCTTCCGCACAGCCCGGTCAACTGACCTCTCCATATGAAGTAAGAGTTTCTTTACCTACGTACATGTAAAGAAAATTAGCCATTAGGCATGTGGTTGGAAAAATAAAATCCTGAAGAAAGAGGCACCCATCTCTTACGTGCCTCTGTTCACACCAACCCTCATGTTCATCACGTTTGGTCTTTGTTGTATCAATCTCCTCATGAGCCTGGCCTCGACCGATATACATAATAGTGTTGACCCGATACCAATGCATATACTCATTAGTATGCGCTGAAGAAGATGATTTCTTTCCTTTCAAAACGAATTTGCATCTACTGTCCCAAAGTGTATAATTAGGTATATTTCCACTTGCACTGTAGTCATACACTATCTTCTCTACTCACTCCACTCTTCCAGTATTATGTCGCTCCACTACCCAATAAAAAGCTAGGACTGTTGAAGAAGAGAATAGTTCACGGTCAGCTTTAGAAACATTATGCCGAAATTCTTTCCGAGCTTGGTGTACGGTTGCCATTTGAACTACACAAAATAAGTAAAAAATATTAGTCACACGTAATAATAATTAGGTAAATCAAACTGTATACAATCCGATCATGATGAACTTACACCGTCCTATGTTAATTTGTTCAACGGTTGCCGGGTCTTGGTCAATGTGGTTACAGCTTTGAATAAATTCAACCTAACTATCTAGGTCTTCATCAATGGAAACTGAATGTCACTTTTCCAGATATCATTTGGTGGTGGACAACGTCCAATTTGCATTCTTGTGTACGCCCATAACTGCGAAAAATAGTAATCACTACGTAACAACTTTTTTAAGAGTTATATAAAAACTCTAATTATGTTCAAATAAAATGCGTTACCTGGAGAAGTTGCAGAGGTCCTCTCAAGGTTCTAAACTTCCTCGAACCTTCATTGTTCGACGATTTGCATTCATCTCCCTCCTGATGTCCATCTTCCGCCTTATCCTTAACACATTTAACTGCATTTTCTAATATCCAATAAAGATTTGCAAGACAGGCAGGGGCCCATGCATATGGCTTAAATTCCTGAACAACTCGAGAAGATATAGCGGCCCCCTTCCACCCGATGTCTTAGACATAGTTTGGCTGGAAACTAAGAAGAAAATTTTTGCCCTAGTGTTGTAGATTTCATCAGCTTTAGAAAGTTTCTTCTTCTTCTTCTTCTTTGTTGAATCCGCTGTGAAATTGGCTTCCAATGATGTGAATTTAATATTTATCCCGTTTACATCAACACCCTAAATCGGGGCCTTCCCAAGTAGTTCAAGACATACTTCACTCACCAATGTATTTGGGAAAGTTCTCCCGGTAACAATTGGGCCATCGATAGGTAGCCCGTAGATATAGGCAACGTCTTCGAGAGTGACAGTCGCCTCACTTGATGGGAAGTGGAAGATGTTAGTTTCAAGACGCCATCTTTCTACAAAGGCCGTAATGAGGGCATGATCTATCATAATATGTTCCATTTCCGCCAAATTATGCAACCCTGATTGCCTGACGTAGTCTTTTTGGGTTTCATTTAACACCCATACATCTTTGTCTGGGTTCATTGGTATGCATCTAAAAGTGCCAAGTTCCTGCTAGACATTTTTAAGTGATTACAGTTAATAAAAGGTAAACTCAATAATATATGTATAGATGAAAGGGTGGCTAAGAATATACATTTCCCTGTTTTATTGCTTCTAAAATGTGATTGGCTTGATCGTATAGAAGCCTATTTCCGTTATTCTTACTTCCAGATATCTACAAAAACAAATAGAGAGAGAGATGTAAACCTAACTAGGGAGAGATGTAAACTTAACTACGAAGGAAATTAAAAGCAGTGAATTGCATAGCATAAGAGAACCTAGACTTTTAGTCCTCAAATTCTTGCTTCCCTTTTAGCAGTAAAATCATTTAGGAGCTTATTCCACAATGAGTAGATAATTTAAGGGATGTTTGGTTGCAAGCATCTAGGGACAACTTTTGTAGATGATTTGGAGAATCCCCAAATGTGAGACTACATATTTTGGTGGGTACATACTCCTTATTTTCCCTTGGTTAAAAAATCACTCCAATAAGTTGGTAAGATTCTGTGGGGCTCACCTTAGGGAGGCCTGTATGTATTAGAATCATAGCAATATTTATAAATTTAAATTAAATTGTTGGAACAACTGAATGCAACTTTTCCCACTGCTTGCTCTAAACTCACATTTGTGGCTTGATTCAATTGAAATGAATAGGTATTGAAGCTAGTTCAAATACTCTTATTTGAATCACAAATAATTTGGTGATGCTCTTTAGTGCTTCCCACTTTCTTTAAACATAGGTACTACTACAATGATTATGATAATTACAATGGAAACATGAAGAACAAGAAGAACAATAACAATTATAATTGTCCAAAGAGTATAACTAAATAAAGAAGGAAAGAATAAAGAAAAGGGAAAATATTATAAGAATGAACAGTTTACATGTCCATAGAGGCTATTGACCAACCGATCTTTTACGATGAAATTTACCATTTCTCACTAAAAGGGTTTATCTTCTTACCTTTTGTCTAAATCTATTACATTCATTTAATTCTATTTGCACATGTGCAAAGCTTCCACAATAGAATACAAAGCATTCTTTAATTGATTTACTCTTAAATAAATCATCCAAGAGGCTTCAGAGTTACTTTCCACACAAGATAATGAATTCATTGAATTTCCTTAAAAATTCCTCAAGAATTATTATAAGCTAAGCAAAAAATCTTATGATTTTTCTTGAAATTTCATTATTGATTTCTATCTAAAATTCTCAAGTTGTTATACGAGAGAAGTATCAGACAATTGGCATTGTGCAAAAATGACATATTTGCATTGCATTAGCGCGAATGGTATTTCCTCTCTGCCTTTACTACAAGAAACTTAAATATATCCATAAGGTCCTCGATGTTGAATGTTTTCATTAAACTAATAAAGCTATGTCTTTAGCCCATGCCAAGTGTACCAACCAACTTATAGAAAAGCCCAAGAAGTCACAATTCAAAAGAAGGAAAAAGCAGAGAAATGCTTGTGTTGTATGAATGTTGTGGCAGAATTAAGATGGTAAGATATTAACCTCGCACAAAGTAAAGCTTCTTTATCATATGAAAAGTATGCCTAAAAACAACTATCTTAAACAGGGGCAGACCCACATTAAGGGCATTTGGGGCAGTGGACCCCGTTAGGATTTGGGAAATGCACAGATTTTTAATGGGCAGTTGGCCATGCCCCCCACTTATTGAGAAACGCATGCCCTTACTTCCCTCTTATTCCTGAAAACCTCCCTCTTCCTCAAACCTAGATCTCCCAAATTCTCTCCAAGCTCTTGCTCGAGCGAAATCCCTAGAACCCAAACTCTCAAGCAGATTTGGGCTTACATCAAGCAACAGTGGAGTAGAATCTTCATGTCTCTCTCTCTTTCTCTTCATTTATTTTGATGTAAATGCATGTGTACATGTTCTTTTTGAAACCTAAAGATGGTTTTTTCCCACTGCATTTTTTGTTCTTTCTTTTAGGAAAATGGGAGAAAAGAGTCTCAATCAAATAGGACCGAAACTTGTCTAGTGCAAAGACCACTGCCAGCAATTCTTTCTCAGTGGTTGAATAGTTGATCTGTGCACTATTCAAGCTCCTGCTTGCATAAGAAATCACGAAAGGTTTCTTGTCCTTACGTTGCCCCAACACAGCCTCAACCGCATAATCATCACACATAATCTCAAAGGGCAAAGTCCAATCTGGAGGCTGCATAATTGGTACAGACGTAAGCATGCTTTTCAACTTTTAAAATGCTTCTTTGCATGTCTCAGTCCAGTTAAATTATATCTATTTGGAAAGCAGGTTACAGAGAGGTCTGGATATGGAACTGAAGTTTTTGATAAACCGCCTATAAAAGTCTGCATGCCCTAAAAATGATCTGACATCTCGTATGGTTTTGGGCGTGGGCAAGTCGGCAATCAAATCTATTTTGGATTTGTCAACTTCCAATCGTCTTTCCAACACAATGTAACCAAGGAAAATTCCCTGGCGAACCATGAAATGACACTTTTCCCAATTCAGCACAAGGTTCTTTTCTTCGCATCTAGTGAGGACCTTTTCTAGGCTGCTTAAACAGTCCTCAAATGAATTACCAAACACAGAGAAATCGTCCATGAAGACCTCTAAAATTCACTCCACCATATCGCCGAAAATACCCATCATACATCTTTGAAATGTTGCAGGAGCATTACATAACCCGAAAGGCATTCGCCTGTAGGCGAAAGTACTAAAAGGACATGTAAATGTGGTCTTCTCATGGTCTTCCGGGGTGATTTCGATCTGGTTATACCTGGAATACCCGTCTAGAAAAAAATAATAATGGTGGCCAGCTACCCTTTCCAAAATTTCATCCATGAAGGGTAGAGGGAAGTGATCCTTACGTGTAACTGCATTTAATTTTCTGTAGTCTATGCAAAAGCTCTGCCCCGTGGGTACTCGGGTGGGGACAAGTTTATCTTGAGCGTTCTTACCTGGGTGGGGCTGACCCATTGATTATCCAAGATTGGACAGATGATACCCACGTCCAGGAGTTTAAGCACCTTAGCCCTTACCACTTCCTGCATGGTAGGATTGAGCCGGCGTTGCATCTGTCTACTTGGTTTAGCATATTCTTCAAGGTAGATACGATGCGTACACACTAAAGGGTCAATTCCCTTAATATCCGCTACATTCCACGCAATTGCACTTTTATGCTGTTTAAGTATTTTCAACAGATGCCCCTCTTGGTCCTCAGTAAGAAGTGAAGAAATAACCACAGAAAATATTTCTTCGTCCCCAAGATATGCATATCACAGGTTCGATGGGAGGAGCTTCAACTCAGGCTTGGGTGGATTCACCTGAGATGGAAGAGTTGGCATACCAGATGGTACAATCTCCTCAAAATGGGGTTTCCATACTATATGGGCATCCTCAACAGTGTCATCTTGAAAGTCCACAAGATAGCCCATGTCCTCTCTAGTCAAAAGTAGCGCAACATGGGAGTTAATGCACTCCTCAAGATCATCCACAACCAATTTATCAATAAAATCCACATCGTGGTAGTCAGTTTCGCAATCCCTCGGCTGTTTGCACATTTGAAAGATACCAAGGTCCAAGGTCATGTTCCCGAAAGACAATTTGAGCCTTCCACTCCGGCAATTGATTAGTGTGTTGGAAGTGGCCAATAATGGTTTTCCCAGAATGACTGAAATTTCACCACTTTCGTTCCGTACTGGCTCAGTATCTAGCACGTAAAAATCCACTGGGAAGTAAAAGTGCTCAATCTGTACCAAAATATCTTCTATTACCCCTCTCGGTTTCTTAACAGATCGATTGACGAATTGAAGAGTAGTTTTGGTTGGTTTTAACTCGCCAAGTCCCAGTTGCTCATAAACTGAGTAAGGTAATAGATTTACACTCGCTCCGAGGTCTAGCAAAGCTTGACCAATCCGGTGGTTTCCAATAACACATGAGATGGTGGGGCATCCCGGATCTTTGTATTTGGGAGGAGTGGTCTGAGTTAGGATGCACTTACCTGCTCAGTGAGAAATGCTTTCTTTGGAACATGAACCCTACGCTTAGCAGTGCAAAGATCTTTCAAGAATTTAGCGTAGGTCAGCACTTGTTTAATGGCATCCAGCAGAGGAATATTGATCCTGACTTCTTTGAAAACATCCAAAATCACTTGGTTTGGGATCTTTTGTCTGGAATGGGTTAATCTTAAAGGGAAAAGGGGCAACGGGTTTGATAGTCATGGGGTCACGACCTTTTTCAATGTCAACAACAGTCTTTGCATTAGTACTATCCTTTTATTTTTCAATTTTCTCATTCAAATCCGAGGAGACATGTGAAGTTCTTTGCCACTTCGTAGAGTGACAGCTTGAACATGCTCCTGATAATTAGGGTTAGTTACGTCGGACACTTCAAATTGGCCTTTAGGGTTTGGCAGGGGTTGGGCCGGAAAGGTTCCTTTCCCCTGACCTTGAAGGCTACGTTTGATTTACTCGACAGAGGTTTCTAACCTTTGGATAGCATGTTGGTTGCTCTGAATAGCTTGCTGGTTATTCTGTATAATCTGTTGATTATTATGCAGGGTCTACATAAACTGCTGCTGAGATTGTATTAGTGTATTGAGTGATTCCTCGAATGACCTATTCTGGGCCTGTGGTGCATAAGATGTATTATGCTGTGGATTCACATATGCACCAGAATTTGATGGTCTTTGGGGATTATACTCAGGAGTAGTACTTGGTCCATTCCTCCAGCTGAAATTTGGGTGGTTCCACCACGAAGGATTGTACTTGTTCCCCATGGTATTTGCATTGAACAGCTTTTGAAAAGAATTCAAAGCATTAGCCTATTCCTGAATTGCTTCTTGTAAGGCAGGTCCAGTTGGACAATCTACCGACATTTGATTTTCGAAAGCACAAATACCACAAACCATGACTGTGTCCTTATTCTTTCCAAGTTTCAGGGCTTCGACTTCTCTCGTGTGTGCCGAAAGTTTGGCTTGGATGTCTATGTGATTGTTCACAAGATATAGACCTCCACTCTTAGACTGATTCAATCTGTTGGAATGACCTACCCCCTCAGAGGAGGCCCATTTTTGTGCATTTTCTGCCATTAATTCCAAAAATTCTCACGCTTCATCTAGTGTTTTTTGGTCGAATTGACCATTACACATCATCTTAATAAATTGACGTGTCTCAGGAGTGAGGTTTTCAATGAAGATTTCAATGAGACGGTGTGTTTCATACCCATGATGTGGACATGCAAGGATCAACTCGTTGAAGCTTTCCCAACACTTAAAGTAGGGCTCTTTCTGATTTTGCCTGAACATTATAATTTCCCTCTTTAAGGTGTTGGTTTTGTGTTGTGGGAAGAACTTTTTCAGGAATTCGGTAACACAGGCATTTCAGGTATTAATTGAATTAGGCCTAAGTGTGTGGAGCCAAGCCTTAGCCTTTTCCTTTAAAGAAAAAGGAAATAATTTGAGTTTGATCACATCGGCACCACGTTTTATAGTTGAAGTTATGCACTTTCAGATTTTAGTTCGTAAAACTTGGGCAGAAGTTGGATCATACCAGGTTTTATTTCATATTGACCCGCAATGGCAGGTAACACGATGCACGATGGAGTGGTGTATCGTGCTGGGTTCAAAAGATCACATAATTTCCTTAGTGGCTGGTTCACCTCCACCCCATTGCGGTCCCCATTTGGATTTGTGGTAGGCCCACCATTGTTGGGGTTGTTACCGGACCCACTCGCCATGTTAGACAATCTCAATGGACTCAAAAATTAAGGAGAGTCGTAGATTCTTATAAGTTCTTTGATTGGGGACTCTCTTCTTTGTAACCGATGCGCTGAGTCTCTTTGCCAAATGGACTTCTTGCTCATGCACGAATGGTGTGAGCAAGTTGGAGAGGGCTTGTACTTGCTTTTTGGATTTTTTTGGGCTTTTATTTTTTTATTTTTGAAAAAAATAAATGAGAAAAACCTAGCCTACACAAGAAACAACTGAGTTAATATCATAAGGTTGAAAAGTTTTCTTAAGTTCACCAACCCGGCCCTATGAAACCAACCCGGCCAATTCAGCCCCCAGGTGAGGGTAGGATCACGAATGGACCCGTTTGAAGGACACTTGCCTAGAACAATCTAGCTGTCTCCACACTTTGGACAAGGCTTTGTTTCGGCATCGAAATGATCAAGGACAACAATTAGGTCACTTTCAGTTTACTTTCTTCTGAAAGGACTCTAAACAAGTTGGGAAATAAAGTGACTTTGCCAATTCCTAGAGAATTTCTAAAAATTCAATTTCTAATTATCAATTCATGCACTTTCCTAATCAAATTTAGGGCGGTTTAACATTCATGCATGCACCTCCTAGCCTAGAAAGATGCAAAAAATAGCACACCCATAAAGCAATGTAAATAAGGAAAGTCATAAAAGTTACCTTAAATGGCGTTCCCCGGCAACGGCGCCAAAAACTTGATCGCGGCTCCAAGTGCAGAGCTTTGGTTGCAGTAATAACTGGAAAGACCAGGTTGATCCATAGGGAGCTTTAGAAATAAGGCTTTCCAACTTTGTTACATGCCCTAAATAAAATCTAGAAAAATACATTCATCATTCCTACTTTAAATTCAAATTAAATACATTTCCAAAATAAAAATTCCTAAACCTAAAAACCTGATATAAAATGAATAACAAGTTGCTACAAAAGAACACACAAATTAGAACATCAAATTAGAAACAATCCAAAAATAAAACTAACCAAAAATAAAACTAACAAACTAAATTTAAAAAATAAAGCTAAGTTAGAAACCAAATCAATCAAAACCTGCTCAACAAAGATTAGTAACAAATTAAATTACTCAAAAAGAAAACAACCTACTTTTTAAAATTAGCATGAAAACTTTACTAAATTAGTTTCCTAAATTAGAAACTAGTATTAGGGTTGATATATTTCCTAAGTTAGTGAATTGAGTTAATAAACTCCCTAAAGTTAAGGACTTTCCAAATAAATAAAGATTTTCAAATCATAACAAATTTAGAAAGCATTAAGTCAATCTTACCTTATGTTAGAATTTCCAAATCTTAAGAAACTTCCTAAGTTAAAATCTTCAATTAACAAAAATTCGAAAGATCTTTTATTTTTGGAAATTATCTAAATAATCTAAAAAAATAATAGAAACTAATCCTAAAGTTAGAAAGTTAGTAATGCAATATATGCCGTGAGATATTATTAAAAAAATTTAAGTCTAGCAAACTAGTATGCATGACTATGTTTATGCATGATTTTTCCTAATCTAATACAACCTAAAATTGAGTTTAATGGCTGGATTTTGAATTACAATGATGCATGAATCAAATAAAAAAACGGAAGTAAAAAACGATTGAAAACGAAGGAGATACCATGAGTGTATAAACATGACCTAAAAATCTAAAACTGTGCAGAAATTCTGTACACAGGTGAGTCCGACTAGCCATGTTTGAGCCACTAGTTCACCATCTTCCCAAAATTATTTTTTCTTATGGATTTGAAAATACACTGATCAGACTTTAATTTTTCCAAGTTTCATCGAAAAATAATGTGTTTTGATCAGGTTTCTAATCTCAAACTTTTTACACAAAATATGTCTTGAAATTCCTGCAACAATGTGCTGAATTGTGTTCTTTATATTGGGATCCGAATTTTCAAAAATTATTTGGCCGAGATTATTGACTAAAATCTCTGATTTTTCTTGCTTATTCAATTTAAAACTCCGATTCCAGCAACTTAAACATACCTAAACTCCACCAAAATGAATATGCATGCAATGCTAATTAGTTCCAACCATAAACTATGCATAAAAATCCACATAAGCATATAAGAAGCATAAGAATAAAAGAAAACAAAAGTGCTTGAATTTAAATGTGTAGTGTAAAAGAAAATAAATGTGTGGATTGCGTAAAATTAAATGTGTGGCATTAACAAGAAATTAAATGTATGGATTTTTCAAACAAAAGTAAATGTGTGGGAATTGCAATAAATAAATGTGTGATAAGTGTGCTCCTTATTTTTATTCTCAAATGGGGTTCACAATTACTTATTTCATGCCCTTAGGATCTTGGGTTGTCAATCCAAGAACAACAAGAAGGAAAACACAATTCAAGCATTAAGCACCTAAGAAAAAGAATAATAATAAAAAAAATCACACTTTCACTAATATGCAATGTTTTTTTTTTACATAAAAGATGGAGAAATAAAATTCCAAAAAACAACTACATACTAGGATGAAAGGAACCCCTCTAGTTGAAGCATCAAGTCGGGATAAGCCTTCTTGAAGAGAGATGAGCTATGGTAGAGAAAGGAGACTGGTAGAATGGTGGAGGAATTATACAAGTGAGGGGGTCTTTTCTTTCATGAAAGGGGGTGGACGTCCAAGGCCTCTTTAAATAGGGTATGGGCTCCCCTATTCTTTCTCCCTAGTCCCTACTTTGTTGCAAGAATCTTCTTCACTTGGTAAGTCTTCTCCTTTCTTTTCTCCACTCTATCTTCATGCACTTGTCATATTTCCTTCTTTAGCAAATCTTCCTTTGACTTGACATTTATGAGAGATACATGAGGTAGCAAACTCTAAGTTGGAGTCAAGAGAAAATTGAATGCCCAATATGTGTAGATTCTTTTCACTTTTGTCTCTTTGGAAATCTTCTTTCTTGATTTAACCCTTCATGGATTTTCTTTGATTATCTTGAATTATCTTCAAAAAATGCACTAGGGATTTTGTGCAAAGAAAGTGGACCCCTCTCTTGGACGCCCCACATGTGTGACCTACACATGTGCATGTGTGGGATCCTTTTTCTCATTTCCTGCAAGCCAAAAAAAATATAAATTATATATGAGAAGACAAATTTACCCTTAATTCATGAATGCATGACTATGGGCCCATCTCTCATGAAAAGATGAATGAAAACACATTTAAAAAATAAAATTACGAAAATGGCAGGTTTCATGATTTGATGCCAAAATGCTAATTTTTGAGCAAATTATGCATGAATGCACTAGAATAGATCAAAAATGCATAAAATCATGATATGATACTAAATGAGGCTCTCTTGGCGTGGTAAGTCCTTAAACTTACAAAAAATAGTCCAAAAAATGTGCATTTTTAAGGACTTATCATCTTCCAACATTTAAAACTTTAGTTGCAGTTGCATTTGCATCCTATTAAAACCATGTAAAGACATATTTACCTTTACATTAGTTTGCTATTGTGAATTTTATAGAGGAGATGGAATTAGCACAAAAAGGGAACAAAGTTACAATGGTAATTGATAGATTGAGAGGAAGAGATATAAAAGTTCAAATGATGAACATCACACTACTTTCAGGGTATTAAAAAGATGGCCACCCTTGTGAGGGACAAAAGTTACATTTCCAGCATGGCGCACATTTTTGCATGAAGTCTCTGCATGTCCACTAAGGTTGACTACACAGTCGAGAATGGGGAAAATGGAAGGAGTGAGTGGTGGGTTGATTCAATGCAAAAATCATGTATAGTGCATGAATATTAACCATTTTTGGATGTGAAGTAAATGGAAGAAGATGAAGAAACCCCAGCAAATCATCATTTTGTAATACAGAGAAAGAAAAGCGACAAGAAGAATACCTCCGCCTGATATACCGCTGGAAAGCTTGATGCTACAATCCAAAAGGTTGGAAAACGACCTTTGAGACCACCTTGACTACCTTTTGAGGAAGGAGGAGACAAATCCGCCATGGGAAAAGGAGAAAGCGACGGAAGAAGAAGGGGGAAATGGGGAAGTGGGGTTTAAACCGCTGAAAAGCTTGATGCTGCAATCCAATAGGTTGGAAAACGACATTTGGGACCACCTTAATTAACTGTCTTTTGAGGAAGGAGGAGACGAAACCGCCAAGGGAAAGGAGAAAGCGACGGAGGCAGAAGGGGAAAATGGGGAAATGGGGTTTCAGGGGACTTTTATGGGTTTGAATGTGATGACGACGTCGTCGCACGTTTCAATCATTAATAAAAAAAAAAAACGGAAGAGACCACTTCCGTGCCATATATACTATTGGTACATTTTCTGGTTAGTGGTCATTTAGGGTCCTTTTTTAGGTAAAATTCTCTTTTTGGAATTATCGTTTGAAAAAAATAATTCTCTCCAAAACACGAAGATATTTTCAAATCTGGGGTTTCTCTTAGGTTGAGAAATGTCATATAAAATACAATGATTTTTAAGTAAAAACAAAATACTGCTAAACAATACTTCTATATACTTCCCATTTGTTCTATTTTCGTTCATATGATTGCAATTTTCTCATTTCTTTGAGTAATATGTTATATAAATATCATAATAGTGCCATAGTACGTATTTTAAAGGGGGATTCGGCGAAAGGTCCCTCAAAGTATGACTTTGTTGCAAACAGTTCACAAAAAAAAGTCATGCAGCCAAAAGTCCTCTAACAGATTCTCATACCTGATATGTCTAATTTACCCTTTCTTTAAATCATATCCCATAATTAATGGGATATCCCCTTAATAATAGTCAACTATCATTCAATGGGCAACGATTAATGGAATCTCATTAATGAGATTTTCAAATAAATTTTAAAAACACACAAATAAATTTCAAAATAACGCAAATAAATTTCAAAAAACGCAAATAAATTTCAAAAAACGTAAATAAATTTCAAAAAAAAGCAATAAATTTCAAAAGAACACAGATAAATTTAAAAAGACACAAATAAATTTCAAAAATACAAATAAATTTCAAAAGATGAAAATCAATTTCAAAAGATCCAAAATAAATTTCAAAAGATCCAAATAAATTCCAAAAAAATATAAATAAATTTCAAGAGGCTCAAATAAATTTCAAAAGAAGTAAATAAAATTAAAAATACAAATAAAATTAAAAAAACGCAAATACATTTGCCAAAACTAAGATAACACAATTTTCCAAATTAGCGAACAATGTGGCAAAAAATTCAAGTCTTTTTTGTCAAAAACTCAGATAGATTTGTTTCAGAACTCAGATAAATAGCTAAAAACTCAGATAGATTTTTCCAGAACTCAGATAAATTTGTTCCAGAAGTCAGATAAAATGCCAAAAACTCAAATAGATTTGTACAGAACTCAGATAAATTTGTCCATAACTCAGATAAATTTATTCCAAAACTCAAATTAATAGCTAAAAACTCAGATAGATTTGTCCAAAACTCAAATAAATTTGACAAAAAATACAGAACTCAGATAAATTTGACTTCTGAAACGGGTCAGGCTTGACCTGACCTGGACCAACGCAGAACCAAACCCAGCCCAAATCGCTGTCTTCTTCCCCAAACAGAACCTGGGCTTCCTCTTCACGTTCTTTGCGACGTTTTGGAACTAGAACCAAAAACCTCTCCCGGTTTACTTCTTCTTCCACGGCAATGGCGCGGCGTGGCAGCAGTGGCGGCGAACTTCCTTCTCCGCCGACGCACAACGGCGATCTCGGCGATCTGTTTTCTATTCAAGGCTGTTCACGGCGATGTGCGGCCCAGCCGGACACAAATCCCAAAACGTTATCTGCTTCTTCTTCTGTAACCTTTTCTCTGTGACAAAAGAAAACTCCGGCGATGGCACGTCCTGATTCTTCTTCTCAGGCGATGGCAACGGACAGCGGCGATCACCAGGCAATTCTTCCTTCTTCTTGCTGCGTTTGGATGCTGCAACAGGACCCAAATAGAGCAGCCCCTTCTTCACCGTTTCTTTGCAACAAAAGGATCTTCTTTCTCTTGACGAGAGAACCGTGGCCCTCCAACAGATCTATCGATCTTCGCCTCTCTTCTTCTTCTCCGATCAACCCTCTGATACGAGTCTCATGTTCCTGCAACAAGATCCACGTGCAAACGCCTGGATACAATAAGAAGAAGAGGGAGAATGGAAGATTTAAAATTTTAAAAATTTAAAATTTTATGCCTAATTAGTTAAAAGGGCAAATCAGTCATTAAAATATATGAGGTGGCGTGTCCAGGGACCTCTATCCATGAATTGACGTGTCTAGGGACCTCTCACCAAAATATGTCTAAGCTGCATGGACTACAGGCCTTAGAGGAAAAGTTGGTGGACTGGAGGCCTTACAAGTCCTATATGAGGGACCTTTCGCTAATTATCTCTATTTTAAAATATCACCTAAGAATTCGATATTTTTGCAATAAATGTTGCATATTATGGGCGCAATGTTACAGGGCCTTTGACAGGAAAACCATTGCCAATTGAATCCCTAGAAGTTGAATATCCAGCAAACAAACGAACCCTAATTAGAGACCTGAATGGGCTACACCCAACTCATCAGCCCATCAAAATTCAAACAAAAAGGAAAACGTCTTCCATAGACATGCAAATCTAATTTAAGGGTTATCCCTGGTATGCTCCACCCCATTGTCCCGGGTGTAATCCCTAGTATGTTGTCCTCTTCTCACGTGTGTGGGCTCTATCATGGGTCCCAGCCCCTTGGTGGGGTGCCAAAAAAAAAAAATTAAACAACTGATATTCTGTCGTTTCTCGTCAATTTGTAAGTAAATAGTGTATTATCATTAAAACAGCTTCCATAGAAAGCTCTAATTCAAGGGCTACACCAAAGTAAATGTCCTCCACCAAATAAAGTAAGGGATATTGTGCCGAGAGCTGCACTTTTGGCAGATAAAGTCCCGAATTATCTCAACGGTCTCTTTGAAGAGTTTTTTCTTTTCATTTTTTTTTTAATCATTGCAGACAATTTGACATTATTAGAGCTCAATTATTATGGAGTGGCCCATTCGGGTGTAATCACCGGTAACATTTGCGTTTTAGCTCAATTAGTATGGAGTGGGCCACTCGGGTGTAATCACTCGTCGCTTATTGGAGTCTATTATTGAGGAGTGGGCCACTCGGGTGTAATCATAACACGTTGCCAACACCACTCAACCTAGAATGTGTTGTCATCGATCCACTAACAAAGTTATTGGTGCACAGTATAGAAAAAAATGAGCTCATATTAAATGCTAATGAAAATTTGAAAATCACCTTAACTAACAGAGTCAGGCATCCTTTAGAATTGGATCATATCCACTCAAATGGGCCCAACATGCACATTTTATTGAAAATGCATAAATGTTTCTGAAAAGATATAAAACTCAAAATATTTGAATAGACGCATCCAACTAAAGTGCCTCTCGAGATTTATTTATTTTTTAAAATTACTGGTTTTTAGAAAATATCCAACAATTTAAAGACAACAATTTTTGAGATGCAGGTCGTTTTCGTGAAATTCTATCCATAGGATACAATGCCTAACTCTGATTCAAAGTCTATACACTAGAACCAGAAATATAGAACCGCCTTTAAAATTATAGTAAAAAATAAACTAGAATAAACTACTCTTAGACAATGTACTTAAAAAAATACTTTCTTTTCATTTTGAATGCTATGTAAAATACTTGAAAATCACCTTAGAGTTGGAAGGCATCCCTTAGAATTGGGTCACATCTACTCAAGTGGGCCTAAGAGACACATCTGATCCAAAGGATACAAATATTCTTGAAAAGACATGAAACTCAAAAAAATTGAAAACACATCCGGTCTGAAGTGCCTCTTGATATTTTTAAGTTTTTAATTGTGGGTTTTTAGAAAATATCCAACAATCCCCCACTATTTTCTAAAAATACTTTTTTTAACGAGAAATCATTAAAATAATAAGAAAATAACTAAAAATTATATAATGCATCCCTCGTAGGTGAATGCCCCTTGAGCTTGAAGATAGAATATGTATAATAAAGTTTTAGTGTGTGTGCGCACTAAGTGAAGTTCATGATACATATTCACATTATACAATATAGCCTGGTATCCGTATTTTTATATGCCGCGTTATTTTATAGGCTATGCACTAGTCATGGTCTTTGCTAATCACTATAAGAAAGTTGGCTTTTAGCGGCGATTTTTTTAGTCGCGGTCTAATTTTCGCCACTAAAAACTCACCTTTAGTGGCAAAAATTTGATGTCGCCACTGAAGGTATTATAATGCCCACATTTAGTGGCAACTTATATGTCGCAGCTAAATTTCGTCACTAATTCCTTGGCGGGAATTTTTGGCGCCTTCGGATTTTGGAGGGAAAGAGATTTAGTGGCAAGTTTTAATTTATCGCCACTAATGGTGTACGGTTTTAGTAACAACTATTTATGATCGCCACTAATGTCTTAGATTCTTATATTTAGCCGCGGTATATTTTTTGCCACTGTTTGTTCTATTTTTTGTGGCTACTTTATATTGCCACTAAAGCTATATCACAAGAAAGTCGACTTTTAATGGCAATATTTTTTGCCATAATTTAATTTTTGCCACTAAAAACTCACCTTTAGTGGCGAAGCTTGATGTTGACACTAAAGGTATTATGTGATCACATTTAATGACAACTTATATGTTGTAGCTAAAGGTCATTTTGGAAGGGAAGGAGATTTAGTGACGAGTTTTTGTTTTTGCCACTAATGGTCTAGGAGTTTAGTGGCAACTTTTTATTTTTGTGGCTAATTGCTTAGTTGTCTTATTTTCGCCGCCTTTTGCGGCAACTTTCTATTGCCACTAAAAATATATCATATGAAAGCTGGCTTTCAGTGGCGACACTTTTAGCCACAATTTCATCTTTGCCACAAAAGACTCACTTTAGTGTAGTTATTATAGTGATGACATTTAGTGACAACTTATATGCAGTGGTTAAAGTTCATTTTGGAGGGGAAAGAGAATTAGTGGCGAGTTTATTATTTGGCAATTTATGAAGAATTTTACAAATTTTAAATTGAATTATTTGGAAGGCACTATGATTTTAATATATATTTAAAAATCCAGAATAACAAGAAGTTAATGGTATTGATAATAGTAAAGTTCATTATTAGAGTAATTTTTATTAAATACTTAGTTTATATAGATTTTACCATGTGTGGATAAAAAAGTAGTATGGTAAAATAAAGTTCAGCTACCAACTTTCTTACCATAAGCCACTTTTCTTTATCACATAAAACCACGTAAAGTGTAATTACTAAAGTAAAGTCAATACAAAGGGCAACTACTTTTACAATTATATATCTCCTACTTGACTTCACTACATACTTCGCCCATGTTTAGCATCTCTATTTCATGCCTCTGTTTCTCTATATGTCTGAATCGTTCAGAGGTTTGAACAATTAGAGCGTTTGGCACAAGATTTTAGACTCTTTCCGCTTTAGACATTTAGTGCCAAATCCTCTAAAATCCAAATGCTCCAAAAGTAGGTAGATGAGAAATAGAGCTTTTGGGTCTTAAAATATAGAGGCGATGTATTTAAAATAAATTCATGCGTTACCGAACGCGTTTTTTTATATTCTAGCCTCTTTTTTTTATGGCTCTTTTTTTAATGGATCTATTTTAGATGGATCTATAAAAAAAAAGAGTAGAGATACCAAACAAGCCCGAACAACCTTATCTTTTACCATGATGTGACATTAATATTTATTTTGCTTTACCACACATAATAAAGTTAAAATAGATAGAAGATGAACGCCCAAACGAGTCTCTAAAGCTCAACATTGTATAGACCATCAGATCTGATCAAAAGACTGTTTTTTGGATTCCAGTCCTGGTGGGTTTCAACTTTTGATGCCCCTTTTAGATGGGGATGTAAGTCGGGTCAATCTGGAACCAACCCGATTCTGACCCAGGCCTTGAACAAAGAGTTAGATGGGTCAGATGGATGCAGACCCAACCTGAGGTTGACCCAGCCCAAGTAGAAGAGGTAGGAATGTAGAATGTGATGACTCTCCAGTCCCAGATATTAGCTACTGCTGTGATATGTATCCGCACATGGCTATTGTATAATGCAACCTGTAAAGTGCTGAAGGTTGAAACATACAGAGGTCGGAGTATCTGAGTTTCATACAGATCATACTCTCGCCTATAACTCCACAATAGGGCCTACTTGAGTGAAATCAAAACCGTTCAAAATATATAATGTTCCAATAATTAATAAAATAGGAGTTAACCTGCAGTAAAATTAAAACGTGGTTAATATTTGATAAGTAAGTCATTGAGACATAGACTACTTTAATCATATATTTAATCTTAATGTATGAACAACTCTTATTTCAGTAAAAATTGAGGAAATCCTTACTCATGCAGGGTGGGAATGATAGAGAGCATTTGAACTCAGGTTTTTTTTTTCATAAAACTCAGACTTCTTGGAGAGACCAATTGTGTCCACTGATCCTCAGCTAGAATCCACAAATCTAGAGATGACCCCAAAATCCCGGAAATGGATTCCCTTGAAATCACCTCTAGTGGAAACACCAACTACAGGTCAGACCACAAAACTCCATAAAAACCCGCAAGAACCACCATCAGCCATTTTGAGGACACAGCCCCACATAAATCTGCCAAAAAAACATCCAAGGCAAAGGTCCAATCTTTCTGTAAATTGCCATAAATGTCCCACACACCGGACAGATCTTCACCATCTAATCCTCATCTACTCACAATTACTTTTTTCTATCTCCTTCTCAAGCTCATCCGACTCACACTTGTATTTCCCGAAAATGAAGATAAGCTAAGCAACATCTCGCTCGAGTGACGTGACTATGCCTAAAGATTCAAAATCCAACTTGTATATCATAGGCCACAGATTGAAATAAAAGGGTTTGTAACTTATAGTTAAACGGTGCTCATTAGAGTTTATGAGCTCTAATCATGTTAGAAATAAAACGAAAGAATTTAATGCCAGCGGATATATAAATCAAGTGTGCCCCATCCTGGTTCAAATTACTCACCTTCTCAAGTGTGCGCCTTATAAATCAAGTGTGCCCCATCCTGGTTTGAATTACTCACCTTCTCAAGTGTGCCCCTTGTACGCACCTCACAGTCGGGCCCACTTGTGGGTGGGACCTGGGGCGATTTGAAGATCTCCCCAGGCCCCTCCTCTTTGAAAAAAAATCAATCCCAATTGATCATCTCATCGTCTTCGTTTGGGCTCCACAGTCCATTCGGCTCTGTCCATTCGGCCAAGGACTTGGCCTTGCAGTGTTGGGCTGAGATAAGGCCCGACATGACATTTATATGAAAAATACTGAATTTTTTTATAAGTAAAAGTTTAAAATTTAAAACAATTAAACTTTTAGTTTTCATTTATAAACCTAGAGTTGGAAAACTCTTCGAGTTGACTCTTAACTCTCTTGAGTCATCTTGTCTTGATGAAGGACCGAATCAAAAATAGGGTAGACTTAGCTGAGTTATCTCATTTTAATAAGTTGTTTGCATTCCAAACCATTTAATAGACAGAGCTAATTTTATAATAATTAATATTTATTTATAAGTAATTATGCATTAGGTTTAGAGTCAGTGAGTTAAAAATAATCACTTAGAAAGTTAAATGTTAAGACCTGAAACTGTTGCTAAAGTCATAAATTGTATACCTCATCAAAATGAAGTGATTAATCAGTGTAAATAGCTCCATCAATGATTGCTGATAACATATGAATTCAATACATAGGAATTTTCTTTTAAGTGTTTAAAAATGAAGACAAAACACATGGTTCTATTTTTGTAAAAGGAAAGGTTATTTGATAATCATTTTTTTAATCTTTTTCCAACTACAAGAGACTCAAACTCAAGCCACCTGTTACACTATATGATGTCAAACATAAAAACTCGGTTAAATCAGAAATATACCCCCTAATGCATTTGGACTTCAACGGAAGGGGAACTCAGCCATAACCACAAGCATGTTATTCCATAAGTCACGTTTGGCAATCAAATCTTTGGAGAAAAGATTTTTGGTTTCTCTAAAGTTGTGGTAAATCTATGCTTGACAATTGTAAATTCCTAAGGATTTGAACGAATTAAAGTCTTCATTTATTAAGATTTTTAGATCTGACCATTCCCATAAGATTTGAGAATCCTCACTTAAGTGGATTTGCACAATGAACCTTTTTTTTCCCAGTTATTTGCATCGAAACACACTATTATCAATATGAAATCATCAACTATACAAATCCCCAAAGAAGAATTCTTGCTCCAACTAAAGAATAATCACATCTATGGATTCTTCACCTGCTAGACTACCAAACATGCTCATAAGGAATCTGGACTTGCATCCGAGCTTCAATTGTTCTTTTCAGTGAGGTATTTGCAGCAGGTTTCCAGTTGTGCATCACAGAACTTAGTTTAGGGAAATCAACAGGCCAAGTCTAGACCAGGGCACGGTCAAGCCCTAGCTGTAAGACTAGTGTCCAAGCCTGGCCCAAACCTGAAATGGGCCAAAGTTTTTCAAACTCAGAAAGCGTAGTTTGCTTCTAACGTCAACAATAGGTGGACTCCTTCATACATTATAATAATTGCAGAGATAGAGATATTATTTGTGGCAATAATAACAGTGGCTTTTTTTGAAATACTTATTTTTTTTTATATAAGTAAAAATATTAATATAAAACAATTAAAATTTTATTTTTCATTTATAAACTTAAGGTTGGAAAACTCTTCGAATTTACTCTTTGACTCTTCTGAGTTATCTTGTCTTGATGAAGGACCAAGTAAAAAATATGAGAGACTTAGCTAAGTTATCTTATTTTAATAAGTTGTTCCAAACCATTTAATAGACACAGCTAATTTTAAAATAATTAATATTTATTTATAAGTAATTAAGGTTTGGAGTCAGTGATTTAAAAATAATGACTAGAATGTAAATTGAAACTTATATTTGATCTTTTAGATTTGATATTTGGACTATTAAATTGTATAATGTGCAATTATTTTGTTTATCTTCCTTATTAGAGTATTTTTCTAGCATATGTAAATTTATTAATTTGAATTAATTATTATGAATCATATAAAGAAATCTATTTTTTAGATTTTATAAGTAATGGGTTCATTTTAAATATATTTTAAATTACTTTTAAAAATTCATAACTCTTTAGAGTCTCCGCGTTGACTCTAACCGAGTCGATTTTTTTGCATTGAAAAAGTTAAGTTTGAGTCACGAGTTTTCCAACATTGTATAAACTAGCATCAATGTTTGTACATTTATTTTAATAGTTTTAAATTTATTTCAAGTTAAAAATTCTAAAAATACATAAAGTCTCTTCCAATTTATATAAAAACTTTAAAAACATAAATAAAAGATTTTAGGAGAGACATGTGGGCGGGCCTTTGGGTGGCATGACCCAGCCCATTTGGGCGTGCGGCACGCCCGGATAATTTTCATGGGCTGGTACGACACGGGCCACGTACGGCTGGGCCAGCCTCAAAGCAGGCTAATTTAGTGCACGCGACGTGTACGATAAGTCGATAACTCTTTTTTGTAAATGTATGTCGAAGCAAACCTGGCCTCTCTCCCCTCCCTCCCCCTCTCTCCAAAATGGCAACAGTCGCTTCTTCTTCTTCTTCTTGTTGTATAAAGACCACAATTCCTTCCCCAGGTATATTAAAGCCTCCTATTTCATCCCAACTGCATATTTTTTCCCTTCTATTTAGGTACTCTGACCACATTTATTTTGTAGTAATCTATTCATATGTTTCATCGGTTGGTGTGTGTTTGAATTTTTGGATTGCTATTCTTTCCTTTGTTCTTCCTCTAGAAGTTCACATCTTAATTTTCTTACACACCCATTTTCCTGAAGTTGTATTTTTCAGGTAGAAGATTCAAATACTCAGGCTAATATGTGGGAATCTTTTTCAACCACTACGTGTAAACCTTTTGTTTTCCCCCATTTACCTTCCTCTTCCAGGTGGGTGGTTTATTCATTTTTCAATAGCTATTTTTTTACAATGTACTGATACAACCCATGAAAGATTCATTTTATTCAAGAAATATTTAACCCATGAGCTTGTAATTGCTCTGAAGTATTTTTTTTCCTTAAAGGATTAATGATACCTTATTGATGTGTTATGCTGGAAATATTGACAGTGATAGTAATCTTAGGAAAATAAAGAAACAATCCGCCCCACATACTCGAAATTGCTGAAATAATTGACTGGTTGTAGTGATTTGTTTTTTTTTTTTTTTTTCTGAAAGAAACAGTGTGACCCAGATGATCATTTTGCTGAAATGATTGAAAATGATACAATTTAGCAGGGTCTTTTGTTTTTAATAAAGAAGCAGAATGACCTGTGTCAGTACAACACATCCTTTTAGGGCATGTTTGTTTGGAAGAATTATGTGAATTCTTGTCTAGGAGAACTCTTGAGAATTCCAAATCTTGCCCAGAATTCCAAATACTCAACTCGGGCCAACTAGGTTAAAGGCACTTTTGACAAGGAATTGGGCTTGTCGGGGGATTTCTAATGTGACGTGACATATTATCCCGTGAGCCAAATACTTTATTTGATGCAAGAATTCAGAATTTCAGACCACATGAGCAGGCACTTGGCCTTGTTGAATTTTTAAAATTCCAGCATTCCAAATGCTAGAGGGGGAGTTGGGCATTTAGAATTCTACTTTTGGTGGGTGGGGGGGGGGGGGGGGGGGGGGGCGGCGGCTTTGGAATTCTCATAATTCTTATGGACAAGACACACAATTCTTCCAAACAAACAGGCCCTTCACTTGATGAATCATCTATAGGCAGTTATAATTTAATATTATACTTGTCCAAGAATAAAATTATTTTCAACTTCATATTTTGAAAGGATGATCCAAGGAGTTGCTTTATTTCTTAACTTGCAACTTGTACCGTATGATTCACTACACATCTCACCATCTCCATTAAGAAAACTGCCCAGGTGGGACCTACAAGATGTCATCGGTCATCACATGCATACACCTGAGACTGATGCACTGTAGTGCTGCTGTCTTTTAATTTTTGCAAGATGGGATAATACAGCTTACATTACTTGAAAAATCCTCTGTCTTTTGTCTTAATTTGTTGATAGGAAAGTAAGGAGCCATTTGTGACTCATGAAATATCATGACCTGTCTTTGTGGCATATTTCAGCAAGCACAGTTCTCAGAGCAGAACTTGAGTTGTGGCTAGAAATGAACTACATACTTAACTGAACACACTTTCTACCACCCCACAATAGAAGAAAAAAGAACATGACTGATTTTCATTGATATTCCTATCATAATTTGAATTTTGTTACAGATTACACGGGGAGAGAGGGCTTCCTATACACATACTAACAATAGGCAAAAAGAGGTTCAAAGGGATTCAGGCTCAGCTAATAGTTGAAGAATACAAGGAAAAGCTCAAGAACTATTGTAGCGTTGATGATGTCCAAATCAAATCCAATCCAAAATATACAAGGTATGCATATCTTGTCTCTACAATATGCTACCATTCAATCTGAGATATATATATATATATATATATATATATATTCTACTTTCCTGTGTATTTGCATGTTGACAAAAACAATACAAGAAAATCAAATTAATGCATTTGACTCAGTGAGTAGTTGATTGAATGATTTTCTAATGCTGTGGATGTTGTTGGCAATAATTAGTAGTCCTAGACTCCTAGTTTCTATTGGCACTGCTGTGAACTGTGCCAGCTTTTGATATGACAAGCAATAACTAAAGCGAAAATTGGTGATGGGAATAATTGATTTTTTCTAAACTGAAGAATCTGGCTTCAGTTACGTTTTAGAATTCTTGCGTCGAATTCCCACATTGGTCATAAGATAAATTTTCCTTGAATCTTCTTCAAAGATCACTTTTGCCTACCGACAAGCTTTTTTTCTTATCACTTTTCTAACTAAAGAGTTTCTTATCGGTGATGTTATAGCCCAGATTAAAGGAGAAGACAATATTATCATCCAGCACATCAGGTCTGAAGACTGGGTATCACCTTTGAACCTTCATATGCTGACCAAAACATTCTTTTTTATTTTTATTTATTATTCTCATTATTATTTTCGGGTCTTTCCTTATTGGGTGTTTGTTAAGATTGGTATTCTATGCATGTTTATGTAGATATGCTTTGCCATAGAGATGATATGAAAATGAAATGCTTAGTCCAACAATGTTGTCTCTTGATTCAGGTTTTCATTTGTGTAATGGGTCCACCTTCAGTTAAATAGATGATCAAAATGATGGTGGGCCCCATTCGTGAGGCGCTAAGGAAAAATCTGCCACTTTAGAGTTAATACTCATAACGCTTCCGTCAGTGGTCAGAAAATTAAGTACTTAAAAGTCTGGGAAATTATATTTCTTTCTAGTTTTTGTACAAATGTTAAACCCAAAGTGTACCTTAGAATTTTGGACAGAACTTATGCAGGGGAAATCATGAAAAATGGCAACACATAACAGGGGCGTGTCAGTATGTCAGGTTTTCTAGGGCCTCCCATGTTGGTCATCCTGCTTGTGTCTCACATTGGTACATGCATCTATGAGCAAGTTGCAGAGACAACTTCGAGGGGTAGCTCAGTTGACCTTGGCCACGGTTTGCTTTTGGAGGTTGAGGGTTCGAAACTGCGCTACCACACTCAGGCCACGGGGTATTTACCCGACTCCCCCCGGGCCCATAAGAATTAGTCCAGGTCAAAGGGCCGGGACACCCTCCGTTATAAAAAAAAGTTGAAGAGGTCATTGCATATGCGGTCCATGTATGGTTATATGATCACCATCCATTTTATCTTGAGATTCAGTAATTTGCTACAATTAGTGAGCATGTTTCTGATCTATTATGATCTTTTACCTTGTAGAAAGTGTGTGGAGGTAATTCATAAGCACAGGATCCGGCACATAACCCGGCTAAGCCCGTCCCGATCTCAGCTCCTGGAGAGGCTTCACCTCGGCTGTCTGTGCACCTCGGTAAATGCAAGGTGCAGCTCGGCAGTAATGCCGAGGTAAGGTGGATATAAGTGGCTCGGCTAGCCGGGGTGGGCAGCATGTCAATCAATAATTAATGAGGTCATGTCCGGGGTTCAGACAGACATGATGGGCGTCAGACACAGAGAAAGCGTGGACCTCATTCCGTTGTCACATCAGCAATCATGTGGAAGATCAAGGTATGGTCTGACAGGACAGAACCTCTACCTACTTCCACTAGCGGGAAAAAGTATGGTCCGATGGGACCGTGCATCCTCCAACCCCTACTCAGGAAAGGTCTGAGGAGGCCAACACCTATAAATTGGCACAACGCAGAACGAGCAAAGGTAAGCAATCTCGAGTCCTCTCTCTCTCTCTATTCACTCACCCTTTGTTCAGTAACAGTACTAACTTAGGCGTCGGATTGCCTTCGGCTCTTTACAGCCAGGGCCTCTAACCCATCTTTCTCTCTTGTCTCAGGTCTAACGAATCCTCTCCTTCATCAGAGGCTCTCCAGTAGCCCCCATTAAAACAAGTCCGTATTATTTTAGGCACTTACAATTGGCGCCGTCTGTGGGAACAGGATAACACAATATGCCACGTAAAGCAAAAAAGATTGGCGAAACATTGCGAGCCATGCCAGTACCGCAATCTCCGGTGCTGCAGGAAGTGACACCATCTGGTGCGAGGCAAGAGAGGCCCCCAAGGCCGTCGTCGCCAGTATTACATGAGATACTAATCTCGCGGGCGCACATAGAGCGGTGGGCGGCGATGCCGGCGCAGCCGCCGCTGACGCGCCAGGAGCGATCCCCTCGCCGAAGAAGGGCCGGGAAAGAGCCTCTTTTAACGGCTCCTCCCCGACGAGACAGTCAGCCCGCCAAGCGTCCTCAGCGACGACCGCCCCCCACTCGTCAAAAGAGAATCTCGGGCGGATCTCGTTTTGCGAAAGAGCCCCTGAGGGACAGATCTCCGACGGTCATCGTGTCCCGACGAACCGAAGGAGGTAATCCTGACTATGATCCGCGAGCTGAGGAGATTAGAGCACAGAACGCCATCATCCAGGAAAAGGAGGAGCTGATACGCCAACTTCAGCAGCAACTGCGAACGGCGAACCAGGCTCCACCTTCCGGTTTTCATTCAGCTGGACAGGATCTTAGGCGAGTCCTAGACACTAAAAAACGCCATCAGACCTATGAAGAGAGCTCTAGTAGCAGCCCCGGCGATACTCGAGGAGAAAAGAGGCCGAAGCCATAAGATGAAGGCGGTATGCCAGAGTGGCTCGACCACCATATCAAGCAGACCGTCCAGCAGAATATGGAGGTGGCTGGCTTCGCCCGAGATCGGCTGAATGTCTACAGCTCTAGGGAGCTTGGCGTCTCTCCTTTTTCACGGGAAATAAGAGATTTCCTTCTTCCCGAGAAGTTCAGCATCCCGAGGTTTACACTCTATGACGGGACCTCGGATCCTACAGCCCACCTAAGGCACTTCACTCAGCGGATGTCAGTATGGGGCGACATTGGGCACCTGAACTGCAGGGTATTCTCTTCCAGCCTGGGCGATCTCCCTCTCCGATGGTTCTGCGCTCTCCCAGGAGGATCGATCCTAAGCTAGTGGCAACTCACGGGCTCCTTCCTGGAAAAGTTTCAGGCACACAGGGTCATTCCAAAGACCAACCAGGACCTGATGGCTATGAGGATGAGGCAGGACGAGAACGTGACTCGATTCGCCAAAAGATTCTGGACCATCTATAGCCAGATAGAAGATGCCGATGAACAACTGGCCGTAATATGCTTTAAAGAGGCCCTGTTGCCGGGCATCGATCTCTGAAGGGAGCTTGTTCGATACCCTGTGGGCACGATGAAAGTACTAATGACCTGGGTGAACCAGTTCGTTAAGCAAGAGGAAGATGAGACCAGGGCTCGGGAGAACTTTGGTCTCAAACTCGGGGATGGCCACTTCAGGGACGGGCTTCCCCGGAGGGACAAGAAGCCGTTCCGGAAGGAGGAAATGAGTCATCAGAAGGCGTCGTCAAGTCCGGTGATGGTCTCATCCCCCACTTCAGAAGGAAGAAAGAAGTACAAGCCACCATCAGATTCATACAAGGCGGTGAATACTATTTTCAAGGAGCCCATCTACAGGATCCTCACCAAGATCCGGACACAACATTCTTTACATCGCCCCAGCCAATGAAGGGTGATCCCTCCACTCGGGATCAAAGTAAGTTTTGTTCATACCACAGGCAGAATGGACATAAAATAGAGGACTGCGGGTCCTTCAAATCCTACCTTGAAAGGCTTGTCAAAGAAGGACACCTCAAGGAATATGTGAAGGAAGAACGCAGCCATAATGTTCGTTCTCGGCAGCACAGAGGTGATGAAGACAGCAATGAGCCGGAGGGGAAACGTTATCCACCTGGCATCCATGTCGGTAGGGGATAATCAGGCGCGTGCCGAGGCCAGAAGGGCTTCCCACGGTAAGCAGGTGTTCACGGCCGAGCCGGGACCAGCTGCAAAGAAAGCTCGGGCCGAGAAGCCCCGGATCTGGTTCTCAGACCAAGACCTTCAGGGAGTTCACTTGCCTCACAATGACCTACTGGTGCTTACTCTGAAGCTCAAGAATTTCATGGTCAAAAGGGTACTCGTAGACCCTGGCAGCTCATTGGAGATCCTGTACTTCGACTGCTTCAAAAAGCTGGGCCTTAAAGCAGAAGACCTGCAGGAATCTCGCACCCCCCTCGTGGGGTTCAATTCAAAGCCAGTTTACCCCAAGGGGAAGGTCTCCCTGAGAGTTCAGGTCGGAGGAGCCAGCATGCAGGCCGACTTCCTAGTAGTGGACGTGCCATCGCCTTACAATGCAATACTGGGGAGGACTTGGCTGGACGGCATGGAGGCTGTACCCTCCACTCATCACCAGAAACTGAAGTTCCCACTGGAAAAAGAGAATGGCAGAGTTGAGGTGGTGACGGTCAGAGGCGACTAAGAGATGGCCAAACAATGCTTGACGGCCGTAGTACCAGGCGAAAAGGAGCCGCCACAAGTGCACATGGCGGAACTTGAAGCTGTGGCGGAGGACTTTGGCTGAACTCCTGAGCAGAAAAGCATCGAGAATCTGGCCGAAGTCAGGATCGATCCGCACGACCCCGAGAGGTACTTCCTGCTCGGCGGCCAGCTCACCCTGAAGACATTCCAGCTGAAGTTGAATGCATCGAAGTGCGCATTTGGAGTCGGCTCCGGCAAGTTCCTTGGAAGCTTAGTCACCAGATGAGGAATTGAGGCCAACCCGGAACAGATCTCGGCTATACAGGCAGTCCAAAGCCCGACCACAGCAAAACAAGTCCAGAAGCTGACTGGGATGGCGGCAGCGCTCAACCGTTTCATCAGCCGCTCCTCGGACAAATGCCGACCTTTCTTCCAACTCCTAAAGAGGAGTTCAAAATTTCAATGGACTTTGGAATGCTACCGAGCTCTCCAGGAACTCAAGAACTATTTATCCTCACCACCCCTGCTGTCGACCCCGAAGCAAGGCGAGACGCTGTACCTGTACCTAGCTGTCTCAGAGCATGCAGTGAGCTCGGTACTCATCAGAGAAGAAGATCGGTAGCAGAAGCCAATCTACTATACAAGCAAGATTCTGCTTGATGCCGAAACAAGATACCTGCCGCTCGAGAAACTGGTGTTGGCACTAATGAGCGCCTCTCGGAAGCTCTCTCATTATTTCCAAACATATACTGTGGTGGTTGTCACGGAGCATCCACTTAAATCCCTTTTCAGGAAAGCTGACTTCTCCGGCAGGATTTCGAAGTGGGCCGTCGAGCTGGGACAGTACGACATTCAATACTAGCCCATAACGGCAATCAAGGCCCAGGTATTGGCTGATTTTATTGTAGAGTTTGTTTCTCCAAGTTCGGCACCGGGCCAGCCCAGCCCCGAACTGGGGGGCAGTCAGAGGGGGAGATACTACAAACGAGGTCGGTAGCAATACCAAATCCGGGGACGAGCGATCTTGGAAGCAGTTCCTCGATTCACCGTGGAAAATCTTTGTCGACAGGTCCTCAACAAACAAAAGAGCCGGCGTCGGAATAGTTCTCCAGTCCCCAGAAGGCCTTGTCATCGAACAAGCACTCACGCTTGGTTTTAAGGCATCCAATAATGAAGCCGAATATGAAGCACTAATCGCAGGACTTAGCAGCGCCAAGATCTTGCGAGCACAAAAAGTCGTGGTCTTTAGAAACTCTCAGTTGGTGACAAGCCAGCTGAGCGGTGACTACAGAGCTCGTGATGAAAGGATGATGGCCTACTTGACCCATTCAAAGAAGCTCCTTTCCCAATTCCAACAAGCCAAGATCGAACAGATCGGCAGAGAATCCAATGCCCATGCCAATGCCCTGGCAAGCCTGGCCTCAGCTGTTGAAGTCGGAAAGAAAAGAGAAGTCGAGGTAGGAACATTGGACACACCAAGCATAGAACTCCTTCCACTTTGGCAGGTCCTGCATCTCGGCCTCGGTTCGAGTTGGATGGATCCAATTATTGCTTACCTTAAAGACGACCAGCTTCTCGAAGATAAGAGCGAGGCCCACAGAGTTCGAATAAAGGCAGCTTGGTTCTGGCTATCCCAAGAAGGTAAGCTGTATAGAAAATCTTTCTCGGGACCATACCTACAGTGCGTTCACCTGTGCCAGGTCGAGGATTTCCTTTACGAAATTCACGAGGGCATCTGCGGAAGTCACATCAGGGGCAGATCACTGGCCTACCAAGCCATCAGTCAGGGCTACTGGTGGCCATACATGCAGAAGGATGCGCAGCTCTACGCCAGAAATTGCGAGAAGTGTCAGAAATTCTCACACTCACTCCATCAGCCAGCCCAGGATCTAAGCCCGTTCTCAAGCCCATGGCCTTTTGCCCAGTGGGGGCTAGACATTGTGGGGCCTCTGCACCGAACTCCGGGGAACAAGAGATGGCTCATAGTAGCTACTGACTATTTCACCAAGTGGATAGAAACAGAGCCTCTCTCTTCCATTACCGACCTGGATTCAAAGAACTTCGTCTGGAAGAACATCGTCACAAGATTCGATATTCCTCGAATACTGATATCAGACAATGGGACCCAGTTCGATTCAAACCTCTTCAGGAACTTCTGTAAGGAGCTCGGTATTAAAAATCAGTATTCTACCCCGGCATACCCGCAAAGTAATGGCCAGGCCAAGATCTCGAACAAAGTGGTACTCGATGGGCTGAAGAAAAGGCTCGACTGAGCCAAGGGAAGATGGGTAGAGGAACTCCCGAGCGTCCTTTGGGCGTACAGGACTACACCTAGGCGCTCAACTTCTGCTACACCGTTTTCCCTAGCTTACGGGATGGAGGCTGTTATCCCTCTCGATGTCGGCCTCCCGACCTAAGGACATCTCTTTGACCAAGAACAAAACAAGGCAAACCTGGCCAAAGAGCTTGACTTGGCTGAGGAGCGAAGGGAGGCCGCAGCTATTCGCCTAGTTTCCTACCAAAGGCAACTCGCCAAGGGGTACAATCAGAAAGTCAGAGAAAGGAAGTTCTCTGCCGGAGAGCCAGTTCTAAAAAAGGTGCTGCATGCAGACAAAACCCAAGCGAAGGCAAGCTAGGACCAAACTGGTAAGGGCCGTTCAAAATTGTCTCTACGGCCGGGCAGTCTGCTTACAGGCTCGAAGACATGAACGGCAAGGAACTACCATGGCCCTGGAATGCTGCACACCTCAAGAAGTATTATTTTTGAAATTGTACTCATTACAGGCAATAAAAATGATGAATTTTCCGGCAGCCACGATTTCACCATTCTCTGTCACAAGACTCAGCTGCTCTTTAAGGCTCTGTTGTGGAGCCAGCCCTCTTTGAGCTCAGTTAACGGAACCAGCTGCTCTAAGGCTCGGTTGTGGAACCAGCCCTCTTTCAGCTCGGTTAACGGAACCAGCTGCTCTTTAGGCTCGGATGTGGAACCAGCCCTCTTTCAGCTCGGTTAGCGGAACCAGCTGCTCTTTCAGGCTCGCTTGTGGAACCAGCCCTCTTTTAGCTCGGTTAACGGAACCAGCCGCTCTTTAGGCTCGGTTGTGGAACCAGCCCTCTTTCAGCTCGGTTAGCGGAACCAGCTGCTCTTTCAAGCTCGGTTGTGGAACCAGCCCTCTTTCAGCTCGGTTAACGGAACCAGCTACTCTTTAAGGCTCGGTTGTGGAACTAGCCCTCTTTCAGCTCAGTTAACGGAACTAGCTGCCGTTTCAGGCTCGGTTGTGAAACCAGCCATCTTTCAGCTCGGTTAGCGAAACCAGCTTCTCTTTCAGGCTTGGTTGTGGAACTAGCCACCTCTCAGCTCGGTTAGCGGAACCAGCTGCTCTTTCAGGCTCGGTTGTGAAACCAGCCACCTCTCAGCTCGGTTAGCGGAACTAGCTGCTTTTTCAGGCTCGGTTGTGAAACCCACCATCTTTTAGCTCGGTTAACGGAACCAGCTGCCGTTTCAGGCTCGGTTGTGAAACCAGCCATCTTTCAGCTTCGTTGCGGAACCGGCCTGGTTATATAACCATCCATTTCCCAGGCTTGGTTGTAAGACTAGCCATCATTCAGGGTTGGCAGCATGACAAGACCGATTTATGTCAATTCTTTACTCCAGTTTGGTCGTTGCACCAACTCATTATTAGTCATCTCTAGCCGCCGAGATCAGACACCTCCAGCAGGGTTCTTGGTATGGGTTCATCAAGATTGGAAAAACACATACAAAAGAGCGTGTGATGGAGAAGAAGATTTCACTAAATCTCTTATACAGAGCACACCCTGGCTGAAATACAAAGAAGACTGACTAGTTCGAGATTACCGAACTCATGACCTCTGGACGTTCTCCAAATGAGGACATGACTAGAACGCAGAACATTCAAACACATTCAGAAAGTACTCAAACACAGAGATGCAAAAGGGATCTTTCATTGATAGAAGTTGGAAATACAGAGTACAATTGGATAAATCTTTTAGTACAGATATGTCCTTACAAATGGAGAAAAGGAGAAATACAGAAGGAGAGTCAGACAGTCCCGGAGGGAACATCAGGAAGAGCCTCGGCAACCAGAGCTTCAGGAGGAGCCTCGAATGCTGGAGTTTCTACTGGGGCCGGGGGGTGGGGGGGAACTGGACTTTTCTCCGAAGCCTGGGGTTCGAGTTTGGGCAGGTCTCGATATATGGGGTTGTCCTCGGAAACTCCCATCTTCTTTAGCACAGCCCTGCACCCAGACTCAAACAGGCACGGACTGAGGACTTCGATTTGCGCTTCGTAGTCCTTGGTGGCTTCCCCCACCCCGTCGAGAAAAGCAGCATTGACTTCCGCCTAGGTCGTAGCTTCGATATTGGCTCTCTCCTTGCAGGCGACATCAAGCTCAACGCTCTTCTTCTCTAGCTCGGCCTTCGCCCTTGCCAGTCCGGCTTTCACTTCATCCAGCTCGGCCTCAAGCTGAATCGCTCTCTTCGCATTGACTTCGGCCGCCCCCTTTAGAGCGGCACATTCCTCCTTCACCTTGCAGACCTCATTCACGGCGGATTCAAGATCTTTAACAAGGCTAAAGTTTTTCTCCTCCTCCTCCTTCAGACTTTTATGAGTGCCCTCTAGGGCCCGGCTAGTTTCTTCTTCTCGGCCTCCAGCTTCTCGACCCGGGTGTCCTGGTGCTGGATTCTGTCCAGAGACACCTTTGCCCGCTGAAAGATCTGCGAAAAGAAAGATCCAAATGTGAAGAACGGGAACTCAATAAAGAAACAGTCAAAAAACATTTTAGAAGGCTTACCGAGAAAGTTGACTGAATAATGCCAACTATTAGAGTCCCGTCCTCCAGTCGCTGCAGCCTCTCTATATCTTGCGGTAGAGCGCAGGCGCAAGCAAATGTGGCTGCGACGAGGGGATTTCCATGGAGGTGGTCTTCCACTGTGATCGGCCTCCCCGGCCCAAGCAGCAAGGACAGCCTCTAGATGGCTGGTCCCTCTCGTGGGAGTGCCGATCCCGCCCCCGGGGCCTGCTCCGCACCTCTTCCCGAGGCCTTCTCTACCGGACCCTCAGTCCGGGGCCGCTTCTCCGGGGCTCCCTCTCTCTCCTCCCTAGTGGGGCGCTCCCGCCTGGACGAGCTTGGTTTCTCTGGCCTGGGTCCCTTGTCCGTCCGAGGTTTTTCTTTTGGGACCGCGGCGGGGCGTTCCCGGACCAGAGCACCGGTAGAAGGAGGGGCACCGGCGGAACCCTGAACAGTGGGAGCCGATTGTTTACTCACAGCGGGGGGATTTGGGGCAGTAGTTTCCTTCCCAAAAAACTTGCTCCCCAAGTCTTTTGTTGCCAGAGGAGGCCGTCGGGGCGGCATCCTTCTTTCCTCGGAGCTCGAGGAAGTATAGGATTTGACGATCCGTTGAAGATCGGGCTCCGGATCGACTCGGGATGTGGAGGTCTCGGCTCCCGAAGCCCTTCGGCGCTCGATGTCGGACGTAGCGTCGCCACCCACGGGTTTCCTCTTAATATAGGTCTTGTACCTCGGTTTGTAGCCGAGGAGCGACCAGGCGGCACGTGTGTTATGGCCTTTGTAACCACGCACTGCCCTTTGCCAGTCACTGTTGGGTCTCCAGCCAGAGTTGATGGCCTCGCTTCTCCTCTGACTAACCTCTGCACAGACAAAAACACAAGGGGCTTAGTTCGACAAAAACAAAAGGGGAAAAAGGCATGGAGGAGTTCGGCGTATTACTTGGAGGGATCCCATAATGACGGGGTATCCTGTACCGCTTCTCGGCCGCGGTCTCTCCCTCCCCGAACTCCCAGTTGCTTGTTACGAATAGGCGGTCGTTCCTAGTGTGGCGGCCCGAATCCTCCAGTTCGGTAACAAATTGTTCCCTCCCTGACCTCCCTCGGAGGTAAAAACAAGTGCCATCCCCCGCCGATTTGCACACGTCATATGCATCCTCGATGTCTTGGACGCCAAGGTTGATCCCCAGGATCTTATTGAGTTCTACGGCCCCCATTATTATCTTGTAGCCATTGGGCATCAGCTGATAGGGGCTGAGATGCCATGCTGACAAACACGCTCTCAAAAGAGGGTGGACTGGGAACCTAACCCCTCCCTCGACTACGGCGATAAGGGGAAACAGCATCCATCCATCGGTGAACACGAAGCCGTCAAACATGTTGTCGGGGTCGTCTAACCTGGTCCCCACATCTTCAAGGACGCCGTATATCTCCCTAAAACTGGCCATAGCCTCGGGGGTATCCGCCCAGTGCCCATAGACCCCCATTCTTATAAAAAACCCTAGACTAAAAACCCTAAGGGGTCGGGGTACAGAAAAAGAAGGAAGAAAGAGGAACTCACGAAAGCTCGCGTTGGCTGGGGAAGGCTGAGATCTCGTTGGCAGCAGGGTTTTCCTTTGTTTTCTCTTCAGCAGATCTCTCTTTCCATCAGGAACGCAAAAGTGATGAAAGGTGGAAGAGACGCCCCTACTTATAGAGGAGAAACGCCTCTTCAGATATCAAGGGCAGGAGCCGCCGCCTCGAGCAGTGAGCGCGCCTCTTCGAAATTGATTGGAGAACCCTCCAAACGATGACACGTGTCACCAACAGCTGTTTTCCCTTATGAAGCGAAGAGTCGCTCCCATCGATGTCATTAAATTGTCTGGGAAGACGGAATGGGGGAATACGCTAATCAATTGCCCTTGGCAGACAGAACGGCGGTAATCTTAATTGCCTCGTTAAATACCCAAGATGGAGATCTCATAAATGGGGCATCTGTATTCCTTGAAGGCCCACACCGAGTTGAAGCTCTTGGCCTCAAAGCCGAACTCAGAGACCCAGAGCTTGGGGGGCAATTGTGTGGGGGTAATTCATAAGCACGGGATCCGGCACATAACCCGGCTAAGCCCGTCCCGATCTCAGCTCCTGGAGAGGCTTCACCTCGGCTATTTGTGCACCTCGGTAAATGCAAGGTGCAGCTCGGCAGTAATGCTGAGGTAAGGTGGATATAAGTGGCTCGGCTAGCCGGGGTGGGACAGCATGTCAATCAACAATTAATGAGGTCATATCCGGGTTCAGACGGAAATGATGGGCGTCAGATACAGAGAAAGCGTGGACCTCATTCCGCTGTCACATCAGCAATCATGTGGAAGATCAAGGTATGGTTTGACAGGACAGAACCTCTACCTACCTCCACTAGCGGGAAAAAGTATGGTCCGATGGGACCGTGCATCCACCAACCCCCACTCAGGAAAGGTCTGAGGAGGCCAACACCTATAAATTGGCACAACGCAGAACGAGCAAAGGTAAGCAATCTCGAGTCCTCTCTCCCTTTCCATTCACTCACCCTTTGTTCAGTAACAGTACTAATTTAGGCGTCGGAGTGCCTTCGGCTCTTTACAGTCAGGGCCTCTAACCCATCTTTCTCTCTTGTCTCAGGTCTAACGAATCCTCCCCTTCATCAGAGGCTCTCCAGTAGCCCCAATTAAAACAAGTCCGTATTATTTTAGGCACTTACAGAAAATATTTATAAACTTGCTTTTGGTAATTACTTTAAACTATTAGTTTACTTTTTGAAAAGAGCGTGTGGCAAAGTTGGAAGGTACCCAGCGTTGCAAGGTTGTGGGTTCGAGTCATATTACCCTTCGGTAAACAAAAGCGTTCTTTATTGCTTCTGATTTTTTTCCGTGCTTTGATTTTGATTTCTCAGGTTGTGGTGTTGGAGGAGCGTGGGCTATATATTGGTTTTGAACAAATGGCTGAGTTGGTGGGGGATGCATGGAAAACAGTGTGAGTTTGACTTTAATAGTGGAAAATATAAATATACAGTTTCAAGCCAGGAGATGTAAATGGTTGTATTTGCTTCAGTTACTTCCATTGTTCTGTGCTGATAGCAGTGTCATCAACACATTGGCAATGTTTGTTTGCATTACAATACATAGAAATTGAATACATAGGGTGGTTAAAAATGAAGATCAAAGGTGAATTTAAAAAAACGAGCATCAAATATCATCTTCTTTTGATTTTATTTCCTCTTGATGTGCATTTTTGGAAATTCATCTTTAATCTTCATTTTTAAAGACTGTATGCATTCAATTTCTATGTATTCTAATGCAAACAAACAGGCCCTAATGTATGAGTTTTTGCAAGGTTTTACAGTCTCCTCTTGTACTGTTTTTTTTTTTTTTTTTTTTGTATTTTATTTTGAACTTTTTAACTCTTAGCAATTTTCTCATCAGGTATCACATGGGAAGGCCATAGCTGTAACCTTGTTCTTTTATCTTCTCAAAGAAAAAATTCATTTTCACTGGTAATATAAGTGTTCTACATCTTGACGCCGCACAAGGGCTGCAAAGAAGGCAGCTAATGGTCTGGCATGAATTGCCAAACTGCTTGGGAACTGGAGACTGTCCAGCATGTAGATGATATTTAAAGAGACCTGCTACATGTCCCGGGTTTTGTCCCGGGACATGGACAGACTGTCCCTGGGGACCGTTGGATCCCCAGGGCTGGGGATCCAACGGTCCCCAGGGACAGTCTGTCCATGTCCCGGGACAAAACCCGGGACATGTAGACTTTCTGATATTTAAATGAGGTGGAAAACCAACCTGAAGTAGGTTGTAAATGATCACTCTACCGGCATACTAGACTCTCTTCCATACAAGTAAGAATCAGCCTACTCATTCTGTAAAACAAATAATCGCAGGCTGGAACCTGCAGGATATAAATGGGAGTCACTTAGTTCATAGAGGTATTGCTGATGTCACTTGGGAAAGTTTTCTCAAATCGGACATTAGATCTTCTAGTGCGACACAAAGGATTTTTTTTTTTTTTTGTACTGAACTATTTGAATATGCACAAGATATTATTTCCCTACCTTGAAATGATTATATATTACTTGAGCATTTTAATTTATGTTTTCTGAGTCTGTTTAAGTGATTAAAGTCGACCTGGATGGTCATTGAGTTGAGACCTGTGTTTGGGTTTTCAGACTTTTCTAGAGATCCACCGAAAGGAACTTATTCAGTCCTGTGGGTCACCATATGCCTGACAGAGGTGTAATTTAAGCAGCGATCAAGGTGTGTACCATATATGTGTTATTATCTCAACATGGAGATCTTAATCCTAGAGATTAGGATGGATAGCGTTTTTCCTTTAAAGGATTTTTCTGCCCAGATCTCTGAAATATATTTATACAGTGATATATCTCACAAGGAGGATACACAATTTTCAGCCATCTCATTTCTTCTTTTGTTCTTTTTTTGGGCCTGTTTGTTTGTGGATACATAACAGGCCCTTATAGTTGATATTTTGGATCATTCTAATTCTTTAGGGATGATTCCTGGTTGCTTAGCTTCTAGATCTCAGGTGACTTCTGTTGAGGAGTGGGCTCCACCCGATAGGTATTGAAAATATTTATGCTGCGGCATATCAAAACATATACACCCGCCACAGGACCACGTCTTATAACCTCCATACCGATATGCCAAATACAAGACAGTCATAAATATCATGTGCACATAAAAATGTGACGGCTCCGTTCTATGGTGACTATTTAAGATCTCAAACTATCACCCACCACAAAATAATTAGTAGAGGAAGCATAGATACTTTTCAATACTACCGAGCCACTCCTCAACAACTTTCTTTTAAGTGGCTGTTCATTTAATGCTCTTTTCATTTGTAATACTTGTAGGATCATCAACAATTGCATTTTGCATTGGCGGCCCTCATGGTCATGGGCGACAATTGCGTGAAGGTGCCGATGTGTCTGTCAGGTTGTCCTCCTTGGTCTTAAATCATCAAATTGTTTTAATAATGCTTTTGGAGCGGCTTTACAGGTAAGAACCTTTTCATTGGTTCTATTCCCAATCGTTTATATAATGATTTTCGATCTTTGAAGCAACAGTCGAGCACTCAATCCAAATTAGTGCAGTCTTTCTATTGAGGAAAAAACAACATATAGAACCGTGCAAATCAGATGAACTGAGCTACCAAACTGGTTTGGACTGACTGAATTCATGTCCCTCATGGTTTGAACTGGCAGTTCATTGTTGAAGCATCCACTTCACTGGTTCACCCTCCACTAGATTTTGAGTACAAGATTCATACTGGTTGAAATCATCGGGGAGAATTCTTTTATTGTTAAAATAATTTGGTCATATTAATTGACTTGTGTCAATAATTTGGTCATATTAATTGACTTGTGTCAATAATTTGGCCATATTAATCATCGATTTGTGTCATTTCTAACCAAGCAAAAGACTAAAAAAAAAATGGAAAGCGGGGGGCGGGGGTGGGGGGTGGGCGCCGCTTGCTTTTGGAGAAGCAAACCACAGTCCTATCCATACAATGTGCCCCCCCTATAACCAATCTGAGCCTTGTCACCAACACCTATCCCCATTAATTGGCCCTCATTTGAATTTGGAATCAACCATTACCCACTGTTGGATTGCATCTACAACATAATTTCTCATCCCCGAGGGGCCCTCATATTAACTGGAGCAGGCTGTTAATAAGCAAATTCAGGTTTTTGTTCTTTTTTTTTTTCCGCAGAGACAAGGTTTTCCCTTTTGTGCTCTGCTGTGAACAACAAAATGAAAGCTTAACTCTGGTAGTTTGGCTCGTGCACTAATAAACATTTGGCTCAGGCTAAGTTTTTAATTGATATGTGAGTTTTGAACATTTCTTTGAAGCCTAAACTTGACTGTTTATTAAACTAGAGCATGGACTAATCTCAAAGGACAGAAGTACCATCACTAGCGTCACTTTTCAGAAAGATACCCAGATTGAAGGATCAATATTCATTAGGTTTTGTCTCTATACCAAAAACATACCCAGATTGAAGGATCAATATTCAACCTTTTTCAGTTTTTACAGCGAATTTGAAAAGCCACTGGCTTTTCCAAAACATCAAATGTTAATCAGTCATATTGATTAAAAAAAAAGAGCCAATACCCCATTTTAAGAAATAGGAGAAAAAATGAAGATACTCTAAGTTTGGAACAAAGCAGGCTTTTGGAAGTTGGAACGGCCTTCATCCACAGTGGGAGATATTATCAATAATACTAATCATTTGATCATCATAGAAAAATCTCACATGATCGCAAGACCATATAATTCCCACCCCAAAACGCAAAGCTTCACATACTTTAGAAGATCAAGGCTAACTAGAACCATCAAAGTTGTGACAATTTTTTCTTTCAGAATAATTGATGACATTACAACAGTGGATGAGGTACCTCCATTCTATAGAAACAATAGTTCAATACTTGGCTAGTTAGGGACTTGGGTGAGTGTCCATGTGGGTGCTTACATAACAATTGAAAAAAAAAAAAAAAGATGCAACGGGTCTCTATTTAACAATATCGAATTTTTATATCTACTATGCAATACCGTGAGTCCCAAGTCGTGATACAGTGACTCATGATGTCATGATAAATAGTTCTTTGAACAAAAACCACCCGAATGTTTTTATCCAGAACAACAAATCTCAAAATGATCCCAAAATCCACGAACTATGTTCTCTTGAGAATGAGATCACCCCAAAATGAGCTGACCCCACTCCTGAACAAAACCACTTCAAAGCTCTTATGACCACACACCAACTAGGGGTCAGGCTAGAAAACTCCACAAAAAGCCACATGAACTACGATTTTGAACACATGTTTGCCTAAAACCATCCCAAGAAAAAAATCCAATCTTTTTGTAAATGGCGTCGATTGTCATTGCCATATATGTCCCACACTCTGGATTGATCTTCACCATTAGATCCTCATCTACCCAAAATGACTTTTTTGTCATTCTCATCTCATCCAACTCACACCTGCATTTCCTGCAAATGAAGCAAGCCGTTGATCTTCTCTTTCTTCAGATCTTTGTTGTCTCCTTTCACACATAGGTTGAACCAACCACCTAGCAAATTTAAACTAAGCTAAGCAACCAACGCCATTGCTCAAGTTTGACTCATGAGCTAACTGAGCACGCTTGAGCTTGAATTGGTTATTAGCTTCTTGAGCTTAAGCCTAATTGAGCTGAGCCCAGCTGGCCAAGCTCATTGACAACCAGAAAGACAAGAAAGTAAAGGACAACATAACATTATATAGATAGAAAACACACCATCCAACACTATATAAATGAATATCAAGCAAGGAAAATAACAACACATCGACAAGTTGATAGTTAACGGTACAAACCCAGTCTAGAATCACACTGCGACAATTTTCACATAGTTCACAAACAACTTATAAAATAAGATGATGAAGAAAAAAGAAAACGAAACAGATTTCTTGCCACCATTTGTTCCTTTGAATCCAAAGCACTAGTTGCCACAGATGGTATCGAAATATCACCTGCAAGGCATGAGATTGCATATAAAATTCGTTAATACAAGTTGAGAATGATACAAAATCCTAGAGTTCTGAAATTTACAAGCAGTTCAATGAGAGAAATTCTAGAGTAGTTGGATAACAATGTGTTTGGAAATTAAAAATGAAATGGACATGCTTTTTTCACCTGTAGTAATATCAAATGGGATGTAGTTTACATGAGTGGAACCTTGCTAATATAAATGTGGGGATGGAAAATCCCGCACAACATTCCCACATGAGAGGATTCTGTTTTCCTTTTCTATGATTGGTGAAATAGTATGATGATACAACAAACTCAATAGGCATTGAGATAACAACATATAACCCAATTTTAGAATTCCACATATTAAGCAATCTGGCCTTGGTTTCAAATGTATTTCATGTTTGTCTCTCAATTCAAGTGGGATTCCACAGTTGCATCATCTGTCCTCTATAAAAACAAAATTAAATCTGTAATTTTGATGTAAAGTTCAAATGTAGAACTCAATGGGTTCTTTAGCTAGCCATTGCTACCAAAACCTTAAGGCGTTAGTAGAGACAGCGAAAATACTTTTCAATATTCCCCCTCGGGTGGAGCCCACTCCTCAATACTCTCCCTCAAGTGGAATCCGGCCGGCGCACCTTTGGCGACACGAGTTTTTTTCTTTTTTTGCACCGAGTCATTCCTCCTGCGATTCGAACTTATGACTGGTTGGCTCTAATACCATCTTGAATTTCTTTAGCTAATGATTGCTACCAAAACCTTAAGGCGTTAATAGAGGCAGCGGAAATACTTTTCAATAGTTAGGACTTCGATCGGGTTCATTTGCAGTTTCTCATCTTTTCTGAAAAAAAAGATCCTTTGAAAAAGGGAAAAGTTTTGAATGAGAGACATTTGAAGATATTAAAAAAATGAAGATTGATGAACATCCCATTTAAATGTTGGGCCCAGCGAGAACATGCCCTAGCCCAAAACTGTTTTGGCTAGTGTACTCGCTGGGTTCTCTCTGTTGATAAGAAAAATAGCAGCATAAGTTTTTAGCTTTCATTCATCTCTTGGAAACAAAATAATAAAGAAGAAATTTAATTTTCAGGAGAAATTAATGGATCGACTGATGATCACATTGAAGTTCACGTACAGATTGAATTAGGACCTGCAACTTAGTTAACAAGGTGCTCATTAAAGGTTGTGAGTTCTAATCATATTACAAATAAAAAGGCCAAAAAAAAAAAAAAAAAAACAAACAAACAAACTGAATGGCAAGGATATATAAATCAAGATAACATTTTGTGTATGCCTCATCCTGGTTCCACTATCTGAGAAGGTTCCTTCACACCATAGACATTTCTAAAAGCACTTTTCTATCACGTAGGTCAAGAGAGTTTGATAACATGATAAAACTGTCAACCATTGAAACATCAGAGGATTGCGATCCTTTGTAAGCATAAATATTCAACTCATAAAATAGAATTGAAAATATAAGTTACCTGGTTTTCCCCCGGTTTCATTTATGCTCCACTTCTCTTCTGCCTTAGACTAGTTACGCTTCACGAGAGCACGGACTCGCTTGGGAACTGAGTTCAATTCAGACATATAAGAGAGTTCGACACTTTTGAGAGATTTCATTGCTCCTTCCTCAACTATCCACTCCTCTAAAGGCAACTGACTGAGTTCTAGTAATTCCAACCGGGGAAATCCTCCTGGAGAGCAAATCATTCGCGTGCTAAGATACGATCCCAAATATAATCTGAGAATCTTAAGGTGTTGCAGCTTCTCCAATGTAGAAATGACATCTTGTTCCAATTCAGACCCGTACAAATGTAGTTGGACAAGATTGGGAGGCAACTCCTGTAGTTTCTTTATGCTTCCACACAAATAAATCTTATACAGATCCAGATGATGTGTAAATGGCATAAATGGGGGGATTGGGCGCCAACTCGTTAGTTTAAGCGATCGGAGATTGCGCAATTTCTCAATGCAGTAGGGCAATGTATCATGGTATGAACTCACATCTCCAAATATTCTCAATTTTCTTAGATTAGTTAGCTTGCCTAAGCCTTCTTCTATCCAACCGCCAGCCCTTAAGCGTAATGTTTGGAGGTTTCTTAAATTGCTGAGATGCGGACGCCCCTCAATATGAGAATAAGCATGTAGATGCCTCAACTCCTTCAAATTCCAAATTGTATTCGGTAAGTTTACCATTTCTGAATCTTCAAGTACTTTAAGAGTTTGTAGGCTTGACAGGTTGCCAATGGATGGTGGAATACTACGGAATCTATATTTACTTGAAAATTCCAAAACTTCAAATGAACAAATTCTCCAACTTCCTTTGGTATTGAGACTGTTGAAAATTTTTCCAATTCAACATTCATCACTCTTAGTAATTTGCTAGTTGTGTTTGGTAATTTTAACACATCAACGTTAGAGTCAAAGAAATACAATATGGAACGGATGTTTTTAATTGAGTGATTTTTAGTCTCATAACCAACAATGTTGCGGTAGAATGCCAGTCGTCTCACACTAGTTGAAGATGAACTACTGTCATTATCATTGTGGACTACAAAGAAATTGTTTTCTCTAGCTTCAGATATAGAGAGCTCACGTAACAGATCGTGGATTCGGTATTTGTGAATTGATCCATTTGACCTTTTCTTTGCTATTTGAATCATGCTCCTGCTGACGAGCTCCTCTAAGTAGTCTTCTGCAGCATCTTCCATGAGCTTGTTACCTTTCTGCCGAATGAAACCTTCAGCAATCCACAACCTAATCAGTTTCCCCGAACTGATTTCATAATCCTCTGGGAAAAGACCAAAATATAAAAAGCATGGTTTCAGGTAATGAGGCAGATCCCAGTAACTCAAAGCTAATATATCCAGACATTGTTTAGAGCTTTCGGGTATACTCTCGAGAACTTTAGACCATGCGCATTCAGTCTTATCTTTTCTTGCTAAGAGACCTCCTAAGACCAAAATAGCTAGTGGTAGATCTCCACATTTTGCAAGGATCTTTCTCCCTATTTTCTCCAACTCAAGAGGGCAGGCTATTAAGGGATCTTCTCCTGGAAATATCTTCTTCATAAACAATTCCCGTCCCTCATTGTAGGTAAGAAAACGCATCTTATGGGGATGTCCAGATGCATGTGAAGCTACCTCTTCAAAACGAGTGGTAAGCATTACTCTACTTCCCTTCATACCAGCTGGTAGTATGAGGTTTAGCTTTTCCCATGCTTCTATAGACCATATGTCATCAATGACCACCAGATATCTCTTCTCCTTCAAGTCGCCATGAAGCATCGTACTCAATTCCTCAAGATTCAATTGCTCTATCACCTCTTGAGATCGGCTTGTTAAGCATTTTATAATGCGCATGAGTACGTCTTTAATTGAAAATTGCTGAGATAGGTAAATAAATGCATGACAATCAAACTGCTTCTTAACATCATGATAAACCTTTTTAGCGAGAGTAGTTTTACCTAAACCGCCCATGCCGAATATAGAAATCACATGCCGCCTTGGCCCCCATGTCATCAACTGCTTCCTCACATGGATGACTTCGTCTTGCAGACCAACCACTTCTGAATCTTCAAGCGCTGTGGAAAGCCTCCTATGTTCTTGCAAACTTTGACTCGAAGAGCTTGCCTCAACTAAATTGATATTCGTTATGCCATAAGTTTTCCTCCTCCTTGAAATGTCACTAATGTCCAGCTTTATCTTCTTGATCTGCTGGGCGACCTTGTGGCGGGTTCTTAGCTCGCTGAAGATGTAGATGTAGATGTACCTCTTGACACGCCCTACAAACCCACGACTCCTCCTTTGACTGTAGATGAAGATTTCAATAACATCTTCAGCATCATAAGAAACGTCTCTGATTTGTGTCACCCAATTCTTCACTCCCGCATCTTCGTTCTGTTTGGAATCGGCTTCTTTTAGAAAGCACCGCATCGAATCCAATTCTCTTTGAATCCATCTGAATTGGTCATGAACTCCATGGAGGAGTTGTGCTTCTTTAATGAGAAGATCACCCAGCCTTTCTACAAGAAAGGAAACAATGGCCTCAGAAGCCATCTTTCTCTTCTGCTTTGGCGAAGTAGGAGTCAAAATTTTCCCATGGACAGCGCGTACAGGTGAGAAACAAGGCAGTGGTTGTATTTCAAGTCGTAAGCTAGATATTTCTCATGACTTATTTCTTATAGGCTTTCCACTTGCTTTGCTCAGTTTGAGGACTAGTCGTCCTTGGCAGAATTATGTGAAAAACCACACTGCAGGTAAGGTGGTGCAATGTGATCTTGGTATGGCTCGCAATGGACCAGCGTACCATTCTATATACATGCTGCACCATAGGTAGACCAAGTCACTTGTGATCTTATTAGGTGATAAGAAATGGATGGTTCAAGTTGAGAAAGATACAGAATCCCATGGAATCACACTTCAATGGCCCGCTCATCCTCCCCAGTAATTGAGCTCGGACGTCTAAAAGTAAAAGCAAAGTTGTCTGGCAATAATTTTTAAAAAAGTTAACAATTGCATGAGAGAGATGATAGGAATATCTCTTGTTAGTTACTCTCCTCTTGTATAAATCTGAATATTGAATTGTTTTCTTCTTTCATATAAAATGAAGAGACATTGTTAACAAAATTATGGTGAGATTTCATGGAATTGTAGCCTCTTGGTTTTACAAATTACCCAGAAATGTGTACTGACAGGTTAAAGGAAGGTTTGTAATGGAAAATCACATATGAAGATGGTCTAATTTTAAACCATTGACAGGCTCAGACAAATATGCATATGCATCAATGTGCAACACTTTCTTTCATTTTCTTATTCAATGTTTATATATTTTACATATTATTTGACTCCTATTAATACTTGTTCGTCTTTTTTTTTTTTTTTTTTTTCAGTTATGCAATGATTTTATAATTTTTTTTAAATGAAAAATTAAACCTGTCACTTAGCTTGAATGCTCCACCTAATATCACACTAGTGTGAAGGTCGGCCTCACAAGAGACTGTAACCATCTTTCTGTGGATCACATGGGATTATGGGGTCGACATGTCTTTGCAGTATTTCCGACAATTTTCTTAAGAATATTTATGAAAAGATGGATACTAAACTTTCGATATTAACACTATATAGTCCTTTCTCCTTTTTAATGGCTTATGGTATATTAACCATACATTTAGTCTTACATCTGACATTTGCCCTATAACAAATAAATTTCAAAAAAACATTTCCGCTGAATTATTTGGATAATAATGGTGCGATATCGTAGTACCTAGCATATCACATGGATATTATTTACTTTATCGCAAGGATTTAAACAATGGCATGGTACGCTGCATGCGTATTGCACCATCCTACACAGTGTATAAGGAAAACAATTAAAATTTACCCCACTCACGGGTGAATGTTATTAACCATACATTTGGTCTTACCATCCTAAGGACACCTGCCCAGGCAATGCCCCCATGACTCAACAACTTTCCTTTCAACTTTCCTTTGACAGACGGGAAGTCGTTGGTTGTCGTTCTAGACCTTCCTTTCACACACGGGAAGACTGATGTCTTACTTTTAGACTTTCCTTCTTTCACACTCGGAAAGAGTATTTTGTAGCATTCACCAATTACAAGGGCATGGACATTTAAAAAAAAAAAAAAAAACTCTGCTATGGGAACACAAGAAATCTTCCTTTCCGCATGCATTTAAAATAAAAATAAAAATAAAAAAACCCCCATTAAATTACATTTTTGCCCTCCCTCTTCTTTTCTCTCCCTCACATTTCCTCCACCAGTGATGGCCACTAGCTCCGACTCGAAACAGCGGCGGATCCCTATCCTCCCCTCCTTCTCCTCCTTTCCTCTCCCTCTCCCACTGTTTTCACAGCCACCCTAGATCAATCTCACCTTCATCCTCCATCCACAACCCACTCATGCAGACCTCTCCACCCATCATCCTCTCTCACGTTTTTCATCCCTTCGTAGAGTACCCATCCATCTCCAGCGCTCATCCCCCTCTCCCTCTCATTACCTTCATCTCCCCCACTCTCACTTGCACCTGCACATGCCCATCGTCTCACCATCTCCCTCGTCTCCCTCAGCCCTCTCGCACTCCATCACCAAACTCGCCAGCCCGCTGCACCTAGCCTCCTCTTCCCCATCGCCATCTCTGTGCAAAACAGTCACCCAGACGTACCTCCACCACCACCTCTCATCCTCACCATCCCAAAACGCTGGCCTCCATCACCCGCCAGTAGCCCCCTTTTCCATCCGCCTGTGCAGACAGCACTCAGTAGCCCATCGTCTCACAGGGGGGGAGGAACAGAGAGATATGGCCGCCACCGGTCCTGCCGGAGCCAATTGCCGTCACTAGTCCAGGCCGGAGGCAGAGATGGGGAGGGAAAGAAAGGGAGAAGAGAGAGAAAACAATGGAAGTGGGAGAGAGAGGGAGGGAGGGGAGGGGAGGAGAGGGATCCACCGCCGTCCCGGGCCGGAGCCAATGGCCACCGCCGATGCTGGGCAGCGCCGGAGGTGGAGGGAAGGTGGGGGAAAGAAAGGAAGAGGGTGGGCAAAAATGTAACTTCAAAGGGTTTTTTTATTTTTATTTTTTAAATATGTGTGTGGGAAGGAATATTTCTTGTGTGCCAATCGTAGCTCCTTTCTTGAAATCGTCCCCTTGTCTTTTATGCCCTCACTTTTGGATTCATATGACAATAGTTTTCCAATATTCTTATGGGCCTTGGTCTGGGCTTGGGCCTACAGTTTTAGTACTCGAGCTGGGGCCTGAATTAAGATTTTGGGCTGGACTTGGATTAAATGCAGAAAAGCCCAAAGTCTGACCCGAATAAGAGGGATAAAAATAATAATCTAAGGTTTTGTGACCATGATTTCAATCCTATGTCTATAAGAAAATCTTATAAGGGGTAAGTATACAACTAAGGGCTAAGTACCGCTAATAAGGGGTAACTACCCAAAGTCGAGGAGAAAATCTCTTCAAATCAACACTCCTTGTATTCAATCCCCACATTAAATTCTAAATGTGATTATGGCATGAGCAGAACATAGATATTCAGGAAATGATCAATATATTCTAAGGCCAATTAACAATATGGGCCGGGCTTAATAGACTTAAGTGGGCTGAGCTCATGTTGAGCGGCTTTGTCCTGAGTCGGGCTTGGGTCTATTATATATATCAAAGACAGACGGAGCCTGAAACTCATCAGCATGGCCCAGCCAGGCCCATGAACACCCCTACGTCCGGCATTACTCATGAAAATGATACTTCCAAACAAACATGATAATTATGTTCTACATACACATGTAAAGCTTACATTTTACGCATATAAATCTCATTTTCAAATACCATATGTAGAAACCAAATAGCCCTTACGCTCAGCAAAACTGGGCTGGACCTGGGTCCATTGACAGACCTAAATAGAGGATCAGATCCATTCACAAAACGATGGATCTGACCTAAATAGACCCTAGTTTTAGGTAAATGAAGCAATTATATCTAAAACATGGAGTTCTTTGTTGCATGGTTCTAGTAAATAATCACTAGAAAATTGAAAATCATGATGAGTACTGTTATATTACATTTATGTCCAGGAGGGTGCTGCAGAGCTGCAGAGGCCATGCTTGTGGAATGGGGTGAAGCGGCCATGTTATTTGTTTGCAAGAAAATTCAACCCGGAAACACTCGAAAATATGATGCAATTATATCTCTCCTATTATACAATTTGAGCACCCCTCACTCTCCCATCTTGTGATTATTATTCATTGGCCAGCATTCACTGTCAGTATATGTATAATGCAAAATCACAGCAGCTCTAATGTTGATCCAGTTCTAAAAGTAGAAGGCTATTGGTAGAGAAACCAGGGGTTCATTCAACTCCTATTATTTGAGCAAACTGACAGCTTGCTGCTCTACGTTCTGAATTTTTTCTAAGGCAATTATTTTTTGCTCTCCCTCTCTCTCTCTCTCTCTCTCTCTCTCTTTTATAATTTTTTGGGGAGATTTTTTTCTTTCTTTTCTTGAAAATTTTGGGAATCCTTTTCCAACTGTTTGGATTTTATTATGATTATATATGGAAGAGACAAGAAATTTGCAGTGATTATTGTTGATCATACTCTAGTTTGGAATTGGATTTGAAATTGTTGTCAACATAGCATGGCAATTTTAGTGGGTCAGCCCACTTGAAGCCCAGTTGTGCAAAGGTCCAATCTAATGGGAATAAAAAAAAAGAAAGTCTCAGCCCACTTGCAGCCCAGTTGTGCAAAGCCCAATTTAATGGGGATGAAAAAGTCTTCATAGAGGCTCATCAATGGGCCCCACAACTGTTGGGTATGCACTTATGGGAGGGGACATTTGTATAGAAACTTTGATTCAACTTTTTAGGATCTAAGGTCTAAGATAAGAAGGTGACGACATGTGTGCATAGGACCTTTTCCATTCAAGAGAGAAGAAAACAAAAACGTGTGTGTAGGGCTTGATTATTATAAAAAATATATATAGAAGAAAAAAAAAACGTGGGGTTATAGGGTTTCTCTTGCATTCTTTGATGAGTTGTGTTACATGGACAAACTTTTTGTTCTTTGATTGGGTGGAAGAAGCGCTTGTGGCCACTGCATCTCTCAATCTCTGTTGCCGTCTTCATGTGATTTCCATCTCGAGTGCATTGCATCTCTCTTTATCTTACTTGCCATCATTGTTGCTGACGTGATCTGGTGGTTGGTTTTTTTGGTGGCTGGGTTGTGACTTTTTAATGTGTTGAACTGGTTCTAATTTTATGATCTAATTTCTGAAGGTGTCTTTCAGTATATGCTAATCCGTTCTTCATCTATGGTAAGGTCATCTTGTTCTCTACTTCATGTGGATTTATGTTCCTACTTATAGTCTTCATCAGTTTATGTTAATGCTTGTCTGTTGGCGACTTATATTGTGAAAACTGTGAGTAGAGAAAATTTGCGTGCAGTATCTACTTGTGGGTAATCAGAGTGTGCATTTGACAGAGGTTGTAGTTGCAAGGTTTGGCTGTGATTGGTTGTGACTGTTTGACTGTGACAAGCAATAAGTGTTTGTGGTTGACAAGAGTTGCAAGGCAGATTTCATTAAGAACTGATCTCTTTGAGATTATTTTGGTGATTGATAATTTTTGACACCTGTGTGTTGCTGGAGTTTTATTGTAAGGCACCTGCGTGTGTCATTAAATCTTTATATCCTTGTAATCGCTCAAGTGAGTGTTTGAGTGTAGGGGTTGATGCTCCTATCCGTTGGTACGGACAAAGTTGTAAGGGGTTGGTGCTCCTAGCAGTTGGTGTTGCTAAAATAGTGAAAGTGCACTCTTTGTGCACCATAGACGTAGTCTGCGGGTGAACCACGTAAAAACTTTTGTGTCGTGATTGTGTGCATGTATATAATTTTTTTTAAGACCGACACTCATTCCGCCCCCCCTCCCCACCCCGGTGTCTGTGTGGGTACAACAATTATCTCATCCTTTAATTGTTTGTGTCGATTCACACATGTCAAAGAGGAATATTCATATTGATAGCAACATCTTAATGTGGAAAATCCATTAATAGCTCAATTGATGAGGCACCTCCTTTCAACATAAACAAGGGATCAATACTTGGCTGTATCGTTGATAGTGAGGGACTTGGGTGAGTATGTGCGTAAGTGTGTGAGTGCTTACCTTAAAAAAAAAAAAGAAAGAAGAAAGAAGAAAGAAGAAAGAACACGAGTCATGATAGGGTGACTCATTATATCATGATGAATACTTCTCTGAAACAAAACCACGCTACTCTCAAAATGATCCCAAAATCCCTGAAATAGGTTCTCTTGAGAATGAGATCACCCAAAATGAACTGCCTCCAGTGCAGAAACCCCTGTGCCTGAACAAAACCACTTCAAAGCCCTCATGACCACACACCAACTACATGAAGTACCATTTTGAAGACATACCTATATTTTGCCTAAAACCATCCCGAGAAAAATCCAATCTTTTTGTAAATGGCTTTGATCGTCATTGCCATAAATGTCCCACACACCAGACAGATCTTCATTGTCAGATCCTCATATACCCACAATGGCCATTTTGTCATTTTCCAGCTCATCTAACTCACACGTGTATTTTCTGCAAATGAAGCAAGGTCTCCTTTCACACATAGGTTGAACCAACCACCAAGCAAATTTAAGCTAAGCTAAGCAACATGTGCTGTCGCTCGTTTGACCCATGAGCTAACCAAGCATGCTTGAGCTCGAATTGATTATTAGCTTCTTGAGCTTGAGCCTAATTGAGCTGAGTCGAGCTGGCTAAGCTCATTGGCAGCCATGAAGAGGAAAAAGTAAAGAACAACATAACATTATATAGATCCCCATAAAGCTATATGGATGGAATTAGAAAACACACCATACGACACTATATAAATGAAATCAAGCAAGGAAAATAACACCACATCGAGAAGTTGATAGTTAACGATACAAACCCAGTCTAGAATCACATAGTGACAATTTTCACGTAGCTCACAAACAACTTATAAAATAAGATGATAAATAAAAAGAAAAGAAAACAGATTTCTTGCCACCATTGTTCATTTGAATCCAAAGCACCATGTGGTATTGAAATATCAACTGCAAGGCATGAGATTGCAAATAAAATTCGTTAATACAAGTTGAGAATGATACAAAATCCTAGAGTTCTGAAATTTACAAGCAGGTCAATGAGAGAAATTCTAGAATAGTTGGATAACAATGTGTTTGGAAATTAAAAATCAAATGAACATACTGGCACAATGCTTTTTTCACCTATAGCAATATCAAATGGGATGGTGCGGGGCTTTCAATCCCCACACAGTTTACATGAGTGGAACCCTCATAAAATAAAGATGGGGATGGAAAATCCCACACAACATGCATTCCTACATGAGAGGATTATGTTTTCCATTTCTATGATTGGTGAAATAAAATGATGATACAACAAATTCAATAGGCATTGAGATAACAACATATAACCCAATTTTAGAATTCCATATTAAAAAATCTCACCTTGGTTTCAGATGTATTTCATGTTTGCCTGTCACCAAGGCATCGACTCTCCTTTATACAACCAAAATTAAATATTAATGTAAAGTTCAAATGAAGAACTCAATGGCTTAGGACTTTAATCGGGTTCATCTCTTTCTCATCTTTGCAGGATAAAAGATCATTTGAAAAAGGAAAAAAGTTTTAAGTTAGAGACATTTGAAGATATAAAAAAATAATGAAGATTTATAAACAGCCCATTTAAATGTTGGGCCCAGTGAGAACATGCCCTAGCCCAAAACTGTTTTGGCTAGTGTAGTCGCTGGGTAGATAATTAACATGGTCAAGAGAATTATGAAAAGTATTTTTTTTTTCTTTTGGTATAAAGAGAATTATGAATGGTTTAATGACAACAAGTGGCCTCTGTAGAAATATGATCGTATCATAGATGTGATTCCATGATGCTCATCACCCAAGGACCTAACATATGAGTTGTTTGGAATGAAACAATTTTATCCATGTTGCATGATGTTAGTAGGGACCATCACACTACCTCTAATTCATATAAGTCTCAAATAATGCTACTAAAAATAAGAAACAAGTTTTCTTTCTCTCTTGATAAGAAAAATAGAACATAAGTTTTTAGCTTTCATTCATCTCTTGGAAACAAAATAATAAAGAAGAAATTTAATTTTCTTGAGAAATTAATAGATCAACTGATAATTAATCACATTGTTTTAGTATTGCCCGCAAAGGATTGTGCAAGCCCAAAAATTCAATCATCCAACACTACTAGAAAAGGGACTTTTAGCGACCACCAAAAGCCGTCGCTAAAAGTCTACTGGCGGTCGCTAAAAGTCTTTAGCGACCGCTTTGCGACCGCCAAGATGCCGTCGCGGAAACTTCGTCGCTAAAAGTATTAGCGACCGCAATGTGGCGGTCGCTAAAAGTCATTTCCATTATTTTTTTTGCTTTTGTTTAATACTTTTAGCGACCGCTAGTGGCGGTCGCTAATAGTCATATTAGCGGCCGCCACTGCTAATTTAAAATTTTTTTTTAATTTTAATTTTTTGTTAAAAACACTTTTAGCGACCGCCGGCGGCGGTCGCTAATAGTCACAGTAGCGGCCGCTACTGCTAATTTAAATTTATTTTTTAATTTTAATTTTTTTTCAAAATACTTTTAGCGACGGCTACTGGCGGTCGCTAATAGTCATTCTGGCAGCCGCTAATAGTCAGTGTATTTTTTTTTTCCAATTTTTTTTTCAAATTTCTCAATTTTATTCCTGTACCTGTACCTGTACCTGTACATGAATAAACCATATACAACTACTACTATCCATTACAAATACCAATAACAACTACTACAATCCATTACAACAACTAATAACAAAAACAAACAAAAACAAAATCTTATATTAATAATATTCAAAATATTACAA
>QPKB01000017.1:0-76455 GCA_003546025.1 Camphora micrantha | reverse complement strand
CACGATCAACAACACTAAAAGAAACAGCCTAACTGCTTCCTAAAGACTAGGACAACAATTTTAAAATAACAAACAAAAATAAATACACATAATCTTGCACGTGACATGTTTCAGTCCTGAAGCATTTTCCTAAACACTCCTCTTGCTTATAGGAGCTGCAAACACCACTTCTGCTTAGAAACTCAAACCTGCCCACTGGAAGTGGCTTTGTAAACAATCTGCCAACTGATCTTCAGACTTGTAGTAAGCCAGAGTCACAGATTCTTCTTCTGCACTTCTCTACGAAAAGTAGCTTGATGTTGAAATGCTTAGTTTTCCCATGAAACACAGGATTATGGAAATAGCAATGGCAGCTTGGTTGTCAACAAAAATCTCAGTGCTTCTTTCTGCTCCAGATTGAGATCCATTAAAATCTTCTTCTTAGCACAAGCTTGATTAACAGCAGACTGTTGCAGCAACAAATTCTGCTTCAGCAATGGATTGAGCACGGTTCGTTGCTCTTCGAGCTCCATGAGAAAACACCAGATCCAAGAGTAAAACAGTAGCCTGAAGTACTTCTCATATCATCAATGGAACCTCCCCAGTCACTGTCAGAGAACCAACCAGCTTGAACTCCTTGCTTCTTGTGAATTTAACACCAAAATCACTTGTGCCTTTGACATATCGAATCACTCTCTTGGCAGCCTTGAGATGCAATTCACTTGCACAATGCATAAACCTAGACAGAATACTTACAGCATTTAAAATGGCAGGCCGTGTTGCTGTAAGATACATCAAGCAACCAATTAAACTTCTAAAGTATCCATCATCAACTTTATCAGCACCATCTTCCTTACATAGTTTCTCCTTTTGATTCATAGGAGTGCTTACTTCCTTGCATTCTTCAAGCTTAACTTATTCAAAATCTCCTTGGCATACTTCTTCTGGCAGATGAAGACTTCATGCTCAGCCTTCTTAATTTCCATTCCAAGAAAGAAGGTCATCAACCCGAGACCTGTCATTTCAAAACCTTCATCATTTCTTGTTTGAACTCCTCAACAAGCCATGCATCATTTCCTGTCAGTAAAAGATAATCAACATAAAGAGAAACTATCAGAACATTATTGCTCTGACATTAGAGAGTGGCCTCAGACAAGCTTTTTTTAAAGCCTAAGCTCAGCAAATGGTCATCTATCCTGCTGTACCAGATCTCACAAGCCTAGGCTTTTTTTAAAGCCTAAGCTCTCGAAGTATACTCCTTCCCATTGTCAGATCTCACAATCTGAATTTTGCAGCCACTTTCATTCTAAACTCTTGCCTTTGAACTTCCAAAAGACTTGAGCTACTTCTAATTTAAACTTTAAGAAGAAAATCCAGCACATTCTGGTGGAATCATCAATGAAGGCAATATAATAAAGACTACCTTTTAGGGAAGGTGTTCTTTGAGGGCCCGAGACATCCGTGTGAATCAATTGCAACTTCCCTGATGCTCTGCCAGTTGCCTTTGAAAAAGGTTTTCTATTGAGCTTGCCATATTGACATGCCTTGCAGCCTGGAATCTGATCTTCAAACTCTGGAAGATCTTTTACCATCATCTTGGACTTCATTTGCAGCAGCCCTTGGTGGTGATCATGCCCAAGCATATTTTACTTCAGGAAACATTACAACTTATACTTGAAGAAAATAACTAACCACTAACAACATGGTCCTACAAATAAGCCACGATCAACAACACTAAAAGAAACAACCTAACTGCTTCCTAAAGACTAGGACAACAATTTTAAAAAACAAAACAAAAATAAAACACATAATCTGCACGTGGACATGTTTCAGTCCTGAAGCATTTTCCTAACAGCTTCAGCAGATTTCAGGCTGCAGGGTTGCAAAAGTGCGCGGTTTCAAAAGCAGGCAAACGTGATTGTATCGTGCCCAAAAATAGCAGTTTTTTAGTTCGTTATATGTACTTTGGAACCCCCGAATTTCGGACAAAAAATCCATCGGGAAGATGGTTAATCAGTGCCCCAAACAGGGGTACCGAAAGAGGTTTCAGCAGATTTCAGGCTGCAGGGTTGCAAAAGTACGCGGTTTCAAAAGCAGGCAAACGTGATTGTATCGTGCCCAAAAATAGCAGTTTTTTTAGTTCGTTATATGTACTTTGGAACCCCCGAATTTCGGACAAAAAATCCATCGGGAAGATGGTTAATCAGTGCCCCAAACAGGGGTACCGAAAGAGGTTTCAGCAGATTTCAGGCTGCAGGGTTGCAAAAGTGCGCGGTTTCAAAATCAGGCAAACTGATTGTATCGTGCCCAAAAATAGCAGTTTTTTAGTTCGTTATATGTACTTTGGAACCCCCGAATTTCGGACAAAAAAATCCATCGGGAAGATGGTTAATCAGTGCCCCCAAACAGGGGTACCGAAAGAGGTTTCAGCAGATTTCAGGCTGCAGGGTTGCAAAAGTGCACGGTTTCAAAAGCAGGCAAACGTGATTGTATCATGCCCAAAAATAGCAGTTTGTTAGTTCGTTATATGTACTTTCGAACCCCCGAATTTCGGACAAAAAATCCATCGGGAAGATGGTTAATCAGTGCCCCAAACAGGGGTACCGAAAGAGGTTTCAGCAGATTTCAGGCTGCAGGGTTGCAAAAGTGCGCTGTTTCAAAAGCAGGCAAACGTGATTGTATCGTGCCCAAAAATAGCAGTTTTTTTTAGTTCGTGATATGGACTTTCAAACCCCCGAATTTCGGACAAAAATTCCACCGGGAAGCTCGTTAACCAGTGCACCCAAAAGGGGTACCGAATGAGGTTTCAGCAGATTTCCAGCTACTTTGTTGGAAAAGTGCGCGGTGTCAAAAGAAAGCCTTTGTCTTATTAGAATGTAAAGGAGGTTAAAGGAGGTCATGTATGTAATTGGCAACTGCTATAAATACCATGTTATCATGGATGTCTTTTGTTAGCTAACTGATCTACATTATGGTATTGAACATGGAATGTAGGAAAAGAGAAAAGCTATTGTAGTGTACTATAGCTTGAATTAGAAAGCCTTTGTCTTATTAGAATGGCCATTATAAGGGGTGCATTATGATGAGATGCTATTTTTCTGTTTTGGTATTCGACGTCTAGTATCTTTGCTTGTAGAGCAAAATAAATATATGGATGTTAGTTTTAATGAATAAATAAGAATTTATTGTTGAATTTGATAAATGTTAGTACCCAAGGTAGTTCGATCTAGTGTTCATGAATGCGACATCTAATTGAAATTCATATACATTTGAGGCCATCACAAAGATCATAATCATTTAGCCATATCATATCCATTTGGATCAGTTGCTTAATGCATTGGTGTAGACCATATATCTTTTCTTCATAACATTGGTACAAAGGATTTGGATTTTTTAGGAACAGCATCCTCCAATAGGAGGATGATCCTAGTTCTGAGATCTGAAAGATTCTAGTGTTTGGATGATCAGAGCCATCTGTGTTGAGGGTCCCATTTTGGAAATGATTATATTCATTTGGATCTGGATATTCTTTAACTACTGCATGCTTATGTACTTGTGTTCTCTACCATGTGGATGTAACAGACCTTCAATTTTCTTTGCAGTTTCCTTTTTTGGGTCTGAAAGTACATGATCAGTTGAAGAAACCAAACCCTTACGTATTGGTTCAGCAATAAGGAAATGCATTTCATTGACTATCTTTATGGGTCCGTTTAGCATGGAATTTGAATTCCTTAGAATTCTAAGATATGTATTCTCAAAAGTGACTAAAATTGAAGAAACAAATGTGAAAATTCATATGGCCATCAAATAATCTCCCATTTATGGAAAATGAGTTGAGGAAAGATGGAAATGAATACCCAGCCAAGTTTTCAAATCCCAGGAAGTCAAGCTCCCATCAGCATCTCCACCTTATATCATTCGTCATCATCGATTCTGTTTCAAGATTTTGAATTCTTAAGCTCTGCTGTCAGTAAAATATCCAAAAGCTGAGAAATAAATCAGTGTTCATGAAATAGCTAGCCAAAGCTAATATATGGTGCATTCAAATTAGTAACTGTCCCACTCAGATGTCTTTGTAGATGGAGAAGTAATGAACTAATACAGCAAATGATCAGCAATTTGATGAGTATAAAAATAGAATGGTTTGACTATTTCATGGAGCCTTAGTGCCCCTTTTGTATAGTCCTTCCTCCCTTTGGGTGGTGGCTGTAATTTTTGGGGTTTCCCCAGCCGCTTCTAAGGATAACTCTTTTATTTTGTAAAGCTTTTGATGAATACAAGTTACCATTAAAAAAAAATAAAAATCGAGACAATGTGTTAGGAATGATCCACCATGAACCCTGATCTAGCTTTTTTTTTTCTTTTGAAAAAAATAAAAAGAAAAAATAAAATTTACCGGTCCATTCATATGGTAGATTGCTAATCCACAATCCATCACTTTAAGTGGGCCCTAGTAAGATGCCATATGTATTAACTAAAAACTCATCAGTTATTGTTAACTTATTGAAATGTGTAAAGGTAGATCCCATAAGGGACCTTTATGTACAGGTCCTTTCCACTGGATGAAAAATTTGCAACATCAGCAAAATCCATGGTGAATAGTGAATAGATACCATGGAAAAGGATTTCTGCTACTAATTAAGTTCTTTTCTTTGATGAAATGAGTTTTTGTTTTTTTTATTTTGGTGCAGTAGTGCATTGCTCAGTAAGGATCAATGATAATCTCACCAACACCTGTAATTCCATATTGTGCACACACACTGCCATGAAAATCGAGTTTTTTCAACAAAATGTGAAATCAATGATCTTCGTTGCTGCCAGCTCGTGACTAATTTCTAAAAAACTCGTTGATATTTTGCAGGTCAATGAAGAGAAACCCGTTGAAACTCCAAACATACTCCTCTTTAACCAAAACAATCATATATCGGAGGGTATCGGTCACGGAGAGGTATACCGAAAACAGAATTAAATTTTGTATATACATTTGGAATTTATTAGTTTTGTTCTATTGTTCTTGGGGTCACCTCAATAGTTGTTGTTTTTACAAGGAACTTGGACGGATGAGATGCATCCCAACAAACCCCGACAAAGATGTATGGGTGCTTACAGATGTTCAAAAGCAATATGTACGGCAGACAGGTCTACACCACTTGGCTGGCATAGATCGTATGGTCATAGACCATGCCTTAATAACAGCTTTGGTTGAGAGGTGGCGCCCAGAAACAAATTCATTCCATTTGCCATCCGGGGAAGCAACTATAACACTCGAAGATGTTGCTTATATTTATGGCTTGCCAGTGGATGGCCCGGTGGTAACCGGGCGAACCTTCCCCGGTAGATTTGTAGAGCCAGTTTGTCATGAGTTGCTTGGGATCGTGCCACAGAAGAAGCTAGACTATGTTGGCATAACAATAAAATTTAAGTGGCTTGAAGACAACTTCAAACCTTCCGCTTGGCAGGATAAGAAAAAGAAGAAAACCAAAGATGATGAGATAAGAGCCACCCGGGCATATTTGTTCTTTTTGGTGGCCGGGCAGATCTTCACACAGACTTCTGGTGCGAGGGGGCCTGCTTATCTGCTTGAATTGTTTAAAGAATTTAAATCTTATGCATGGGCCCCCGCATGCCTTGCAAATCTTTATAGAATGTTGGCAAAGGCAACTTGGTGGGGCCATGAGACGAAAGAGGCTGAAGGAAAAGGGAAAGATCAACAAGTTGAGGACAGCAAGTCCTGCAGGACACCTACAGGGCCTTTGCAGCTGTTACAGGTGGATAATTCTCAAACTTAACATTTTAGGGTAGCATTATTTAAATGCTAACTAACACTTGCATTTTGATGTTTTCCATCGCAGATATGGGCTTACTCTAGAATGTCTATTGGACGGATTCCTCGGCTAAATCCTAGTGGGAAAAAGGACATACAATTTCCACTTTTCAAGACATAGCATAAGAGGTTGGTGGATCACCCCCAAGCCCTCGCAACTGTGAAGGAAGTCAGGCACCAACTAAACATCTTGCCGGCTGATGGGGTAAATATACATGTGTTATCCAAGTAAATTTTACGATGTTTTCACTTAAGTTACTCATTGCTTATGTTTTAATGTCTTCTTATATTGGCTTCTATGCAGTTCACTTGGCAGCCGTATTCTGGCTATGGCAAAAAATTCAAGACGAGTGTACCCAAAGGGGATCGCGATCTGTTTTCGTCATCAACCGTCCTAGTGTGGTACTGGATTGTTGAGCGGCATAATACATGGCGAGTCATGAAACAATTTGGGCTCAAGCAATTGGTCCCCCCGCCTTTCAATATGCCATACCTCCGTGTAGAACGTATAGAAAGGATGGTGATTGATTACAGCTCGCGTATGGATGAAGAGGTAACAGCACTGTGGGCTGCAAGAAAGCAGCTGGGATTACACGGGGAGAAGTGCACCCAGCCGGTTCATTCAGAAGAGTACCTGTTATGGTATGGTGCCAACACAGTCCGACACATCGGCAGGGTTGAGCACGCGGAGAGGCCCGAGGCAGAAGCTCCTGCTGAGCAAGCCGAGCCATCGATCCCACAGAAATATGTTAGTATTGAATGCTAGTTAGTCCGAAATTTCATTTATATTTCTATCGTACTAACGTTACTTATTTGGGTTAATTGCTTATCTGTTGTTTTCAGGTTGATGAACTTGTTGCTCGCTTAGAGCGGTCGTGTGATAGGGCAGACAGGAGGAAAACAAACGTGTCCAAACTTGCTGAGTCGATTCGGAAAAAATTGAAGACCTTTAAGGCAGCTATTGGGACGACATTTGAAAACTTCTCTATGGAAGACTGCAATAGCTCACAATCCAGTGAGGATATAGAAAAGGTAAACCATCCCACCCTCCGTTAATTTTTGGAACGTGCAATCTGACTCTATCCTCCATTAAATTTTATATTGTGCAATCTAACTGTGTCGCATCTGTTTTCCATCAGACAAGCAGTGTTCCCTCTCAAACTGGTCCATCTCAAACTGTTCCTCCTCACACAGTTCCTGATACTGATATCGGTTTGAGCTTTGTTGGACCCTCTCACACGAGAGTAAAAAAAGCTGCTCTTAAAAGTCCAAGGGCGAAAAGGTTTAAAAAGGCAGGACCAGTGCGTCTCGATCATTCACCAAGCAGCTTGGGTAAAACGGGCTTACCACCAACCGAAGAAGTGCTCTCAACCCCCCCAATGGCGAGGACATTGTTTGATACTCCTGTGACAGTTACTAGTGGTTCCGCAATTGTTGCTGCAGCACCTAAGGCTAGCATAGTCTCTTTGATTTGGAGAATCAAGCGCTTGCCCCGTATGCGCAAAGTGCCCGTAAAGTTTTCTGATTATTCTCATTCTATGGTGCATTCGGGCTATGTATTAAATGATCAGGAGCAATTCTTTCTTACAGGTTTCAAGGAATACTACGAGTCAAAGTAAGCATACTAATGTCCCCCATTACTTTCAATTTGTACCCATCTTCATTAATCTCTTGTGCATTGTGTTTTTTATTAACAAACATCTATTTCATATAGAGAGGATGAACTAGCCAGTATTTGTACCATGATATCCAGCAACGATTTAAAGAAAGCACTAGACGAAGGAACTTGGCTGGACACCAATCTAATGTATTATTACTTTGAGATCATGAGAGAAGGATGTCCAACCGCTTTCATCGCCGACCCAAGCATATGTGTAAGTCTGTACTGAACTGTCCTATCTTAGTTTCCATAGGCGCCTATAAGTCATCTTTATTTGTTAACCATTTATATTGTGGTGACATTACTATTCGCAGAGTTGGTGGCAAGATGGATCTGATGCCAGTGTTGAAGCTGCCTTCGGTAAGCACGGCCACAGAGTCTGGGAAGCAAGGGAGGCACATACACTAGTGTTTGTCGTCCACTACAGGAACCATTTCACGCTGGTTGTGGGATACGTTGATGAAAAAAGGTGGGAGTTTTATAACAGTTTGGCTGGTGATCGTTTGACACAGAATAAAGCGGAGCAGTTTGTAAGTATGGTTTGGGATCCGAAATTGCAATCCCAGTACTTAGTTTGAGACATCACTTATGATAACAGTTGCCCCCCATCTCTGTTTTCCATTTTTTTGCAGATCGACTGGTTGAACAAGATGTATATGCATTTTGGGTGGACGGATCCATTTTTATGGACTATCGTGTTGAAGGAGGACATTCCTCATCAAAACAATGGTAATGATTGCGGAGTCTTCGTTGTGGCATTCGCAGAGCATTGTGTTCACCGCCGTCCTATCACATTTACCCAAAACGATATCCCTTACTTCCGTAGCAAAATTGTTATTGAGTTATTCAAGAGAAGTTGGCAAGTAAATGCTAATAGGTTGAATCTTCCTGAGTTGTTGAACCTACCAGCTTGATGTCATTTTATTAGCTGGTTAATAGAAGTTTTGGGAAGCTCTTGGGCAGTAGACGGAGAGGCCAAACATTTCAGTGGAACTTGTAAATTGTGGAACTTGTAAGAAGCATTTCAGTGGAACTTACTTCATATTTCAAATTGTGGAACTTGTAAGAAGCAGTGGTTGTGGAACTGGTTCTTGTATGATTTTGATTATATATTATGGACCTTCATTTCACATTATTTGAAATTGAATGGGTATGGACCGTGTATTGAATGTGGTTGTGATTATATATTGTGGACCTTCATTTCACATTATTTGAAATTTAATAGGTATGCAAACGTGTATTGAATGTGGTTGTGATTTTGATGATATATTGTGGACCTTCATTTTGATGATATATTGTGGTTGTGATTTTGATGTATTGAACGTGTATTATGCAAACGTGTATTTGAAATTGAACAGGGTTGAATGTGGTTGTATGTGGAGATTACCAATGTAATTTGGATCGTGACTTACAACCATTTGTCATAATTAAGCTTAAAAAACAAAAACAGTCATAGTCGATATCGACTATCGTCATAGTCGATATCGACTATAGTCATAGTCGATATCGACTATTTAACTGAAACATAAAAAACACAGGAATAGTCGATATCGACTATCATCATAGTCGATATCGACTATTTAACTGAAACATCAAAAACACAGTCATAGTCGATATCGACTATTGTGATAGTCGATATCGACTATTTAACTGAAACATAAAAAACACAGGAATAGTCGATATCGACTATGCTGATAGTCGATATCGACTATTTAACTGAAACATAAAAAACACAGGCATAGTCGATATCGACTATTACGATAGTCGATATCGACCTTTTAGCTGAAACATAAAAAACACAGGCATAGTCGATATCGACCATTTAGATGAAACATAAAACACATTAACAACTAGATGGGGTTAGCCAATTAATGATTCTCAATATAGTAAGACTGGAAAAATAAAAACATCAATAGCAGTCATACACTTGCATCCCCAAGAAATTAATGGTAATATTTATCATAGATGATTTTTCAACATATAATAACCCCAAAAAGGAGTTCGTCCTTACAAAAAAAGGGAAGTGTACAACACTTATGCCCTTCCAAAAAATTCTTCAACAAAATGTACAAGCCCATCACAACATCTTCACATTATCACCAACCCAAAAGGAGTTCACGTTGACTCTTGCATCCCCCTTCCAAAAAATGCTTCAGTAGACTACATACACCGTCCAAACGACTGCTGACTCTTGCATCCCCTTTCCAAAAAAATGCTTCAGTAGACTATACACTGTCCAAACGACTGCTTCTTCTATCACATTTACACCAAATACTAACACCAACCAAAAAGAAGTTCACGTTAACTCTTGCATCACCCTTCCAAAAAAATGCTTCAAGAGACTATACACTGTCTTGACGGTTACATCTTCTATCACATTTACACAAAATACAAACACCAACCAAAAAAGAGTTCACATATACTCTTGCATCCCATTTCCAAAAAATATTAACAAGAACCAAAAAGGAGTTCACATTAACTCGTGCATCCCCCTTCCATCTTCAAGTTTGCGCTGGTGGATTGCGACAACTTTGTCGATTATGCCCCCTCTCCTTACAGTTACCACAGGTGACTACCTTCCGTTGGCGGCCACGATCCTCGGTCCGAATCCTATTCTTCTTTGGCCGCCCTGGCTGTTTAGTAGCTCGTGGTGGCAAAACTCTTTCATCAGATGTGTGCTCCCATTGTTTACTGTCACGGGTAGCATGCAACACTTCACTATACGTTGTACGATAAACACTTGATAGGTACCAATGTTCGCAGAATTCATATGGATCATAGTTTCTAACTCTCATTGAAGCCAATGCATGAGAACACGGGATCCCCAGAATCTCCCATTTTCGACATGTGCAAGTCTTGCGTTCAAGATCAACGACGTCCACGTACTCCGCAGATTGTACCTGAAACTCAACTAGACCAGCCACACGAACATGCAATCGTCGAGCTTCTTCACTTTCTTTTTCCAAAACTTTCTCCGCATAAGGTGTTAGACGGCTTGTAATTGCTTCCGATTCAAGATGGCGCTTCTGGTAAAATTCCATTAGCTTGGCCCGTATTTCCTCGACTTGTTTTGTAATAGGAAGGACCCTTGTGTCCTTTAAGAGGCCATTTGTGCATTCTGCAGCATTACTAGTGAGCATGTCATACCGCCGTCCTTCTACATATGCATCAGCCCAACGTTGCCTTCCAATTGAATCAATGTAAGTGAATGCCTCTTGGCTGACTGCCCGTATATCGGTCATATATGCATCATACTCAAACGGCCTATTTGCTTTGGCTGCACGCCAAAATTTCATAACAATTGCCGCATCACTGAAAGCTACCCTAATATTCTCGGCAATGTGACGACAACAATAACAATGTCTTGCGGAGGGTATAGTGTTCAAGAGCGCTGGAATAAGACCCTTTTGACAGTCCGACACAATAGTCAAATTGTTAGGCTCGCCTAGCGCTATATGTAGGTTTGCAAGGAACCACTCCCAACTATCACGTCGTTCGGCTTCCGCAAAGGCAAAAGCGATGGGGAGGAGCTTATGATTGGCATCGTGTGTGACAGCAACGAGCAAGACACCGGGATACTTCCCTCGGAGATGTGTCCCATCTATAGCAATCATTGGTCTGCACGTACTAATGAAAGACCTTAGACAAACTCCGAATGCCCAAAAAAATCTTCTGAAACGGTCCTCAGATGTGGTGTCTATGTTTGTTATCGTGCCTGGATTGGTCCTCTGCAGTTCAATACAGTAACTAGGCAGCATTTGAAATGACTCCTCGTAAGATCCTCGCACTGCACGCAGGGCTATCTCCTTTGCTATATGTGCCTTTCTGTAACTAATAGTTGTCCCATATTCCATTTGGTAGTCGTTCATGATCTCTTTTGGTTTTAGATTGACATTTTGTCGGACTCTATCCATGATGAACTCCGAAATTAGCAATGCTGACGCCTGTTTATGTGCTATCCCCATCATTGGCTTCGAGCATCTATGGACAGGATTATAAGTACGTACTTTGAATTGTGGTCCTGATTCCACGATAGAGGCATGAATGCGCCAAGGGCAATTCTGATCTTTACAGCATGCAGTCACTTTGTACATGTTTGTCTTCAAGTGCTTCAGTGTAAAATTTCCATAAATTGCAAACTTAGCCAGAGTCTTCCGGAATGTATCACGATCAGGGAATTCACGGCCAACCCACATTTCACGTGCTGAATTGTTTCCAATGTCTACATTCGATTCTTCAGGTACCATGTTGTCGATGAAATTAACACCTGAATGTTCACTTGAAGGAAATGCATTGTTGACTGGATTAGCCCCGACAATGTTGCTTTTGTCCGAGCCCATCACAATCACTGGAATTTGTCCGGTGAAATTATTTTCATCAAAATGATTCTCATCACCATACTCTGCCCCATCCTCTATATTATCAACATCAATTTCTTGACCTAAGGTATGATGCGGAATTGTAATGTTTCGAACAGTTGAAAAATGCATGTCATTATTTTCTTGGAGATCAACTGTAGGAAGCTCTGGAACGATTGTCTTATCTTTCACTTCTTTTCCATTGCAATTTATCAATACACTCCTCGATTTTCGAAGTAAACATCGATGCTTGTCATTCCTCTGAAACCTACAGTGCATCAACATATAATAAAAATGCAAGTAAGGGATTGGAATTAATATTTGATAAAGTATAATTTAGAATACAACAAATTGACAAAGTATAATTTAGAATACAACAAATTGACATACCTATATTGTTCTCCTCCTCTACATTGTCCATTGTTCCAACTTTTAGAAACATATAAGTAGATCCCATTTGTATCCTGACCTGATGCTTTGATCATTCTGTTCACATCATTATCATCTTCAATGCTAGCCAGTGAAAATGCACGTCCATTGTGATGAAGGTATTGTATGCTTACACTTTTAGTAGACGAATCCCAATTAGATGCTTCAATTGCTTCGGCAACCAATGACCCATATGTTATGTTGGTTGATAAATACCTCATCTTTTGCTTTCCTCCGTTATAGACGGGACGTATAATATCAAATTCAAAGTTTCCATCGTAGTGGAATATGATTAGAACCTCACAATCTGACATGCTGTTTATAAATAAAAAATTAGTTTATAATAGTGATAGGAACAAAAGGTAAATATGTATACATAAATAGTGCCCACGGCGAAAGGCCAAATGTATGTTTTAAGTAAATGCATTGTGATATTCCAAGGGTTGTACTAATTGTATTGTTAAACAATACCATACAGAGATTATGTGCATTTTAAAGCCTAAACCAAAAAAAGGATTATGAAAACTAAATAAGATAGTGTAACTGTAGGAGCATGTCCACCTTTATAACAATTTCATGGGACAAGGCAAAGGTACTATTAAAATTTATAGATATTGTAAAAGGAAATAGATGAAAAGGAATTAACATGGGGCATGAATGTTGTGTTTTAGTTTAGGTTAGAGTAAATAATACAGTGAAAAAAAGAAGTGATGTCTCTTTATTGTCAAATATATGCACATTTAAAGCCCTAAACAAAAAAACGTATGCGAAAATTAAAGATGGTAGTGTCACTTTAGGAGCAAATATCCATCGTTCAAAACTCTAGATGCACTTGGGTGCCATTTTCTAGGACAGCCAAAAAATGCACATTTAAAACCCTAAATCCAAAAACGTATGAAAAATCAAAGATGGTAGTGTTTTTTTTTTTTTTTGGATCAAATATCCACCGTTCACAATTGTAGATGCACTTGGGTGCCATTTTCTTGGACAGAGCAAGGTCGTTCTTTACTTGTCTAGGGCTGGTAATATATAAAAGGAAGAATATGAATCAACAAGTTGGGTGAATGCCAAGTTTTGGGGAAACTATCAAACTAATAATAAAGATTCAAGTGTGTACCTACCTCTTAAAGGAGTGCAACCACCACCCTTAAATAATGGAGTGAATAAAGACCTGCAGCTCTTGTTCATCACCAGGCAGTGTTGCAGATGTGAGATGAGCGATGAAAAGGGAAAAAGAAGACGTGAAACTGTGTATTTAACTTATGAATGAGCGTCAATATCGACTATACTGCTAAAAGACAAAAAAAAAAAGAGAAACATACATTCTGAAATTGACAGAGAGTATAGGCAGATGCTTGTGACCGAGGCACGTCAGGCGACGCTTTCTTTAAGACGAGTTCCGCCCTTTCAGGATAAACCCTGATGCGAAGAGGATCTCTACTGGAACTGCCCCCAGGATACAACGGCCTTCACAGATCAGGCTTGGTCGCACTCCAAGCTCAGATCAAATCAAACTCCAGGAACCACAGAATGCTCACGAAAGAAGAAGGGGTGAAAGAACAGAGAAGGAATGAATTTTTTACAACCCAGACCACGTTCTTTTATAAGAGAAAAAATAATGACATTTAAATCACGTTTAAACCAGCGATTAATCACGTTTAGCCAATTCTATATCAAAGTATGGGACCCCTCCAGACCAGGTTTGGCTGGATTTGCACCCTCCCTGCACGCGATATACAAGCAGGATGCGCGTCGCGGACGCACGCCCAGTTAATTAAACGTTTTCCGGACCGGGAGCCCTAGGTCGAGCCGGACTCGCGTGCGCGCATACGGCTCATGGTAAAAAGTTCCAATTGTTCTAATGCGTATAGGAAGTGGAAAAGCTTATAAAGTCACCTCAAAAAGTGAACTTTAGCAATGTGGGATGCCAAGTTCTCAAGTAGCCTTCACTTCCCACATAAAGCAAAAGAGCAAATGACAAAACACTTTTTGTTCAAGTCAAACTTTTGAATTTTTGAAACACCATAGAAAACCGACAATATGCACTCTTCTGGCAAATAAAGTCCTGAATTATCTCTACGGTCTCTTGGAAGAGTTTTTTCATTTTTTGTCATCGTTGCAGACAATTTGACATTATTAGAGCTCAATTATTATTATGGAGTGGCCCATTTGGGTGTAATCACTAGTAACATTTGCTTTTTAGCTCAATTAGTGTGGAGTGGGCCACTTGGGTGTAATCACTTGTCGCTTATTGGAGTCAATTATTGAGGAGTGGTCCACTCATGTAATCATAACAAGTTGTCAACACCACTCGACCAAGAGTGTATTGTCAACCATCCACTAACAAAGTTATCAGTGCACAGTATAGAAGAAAAAAAAAATGAGCTCATATTAAATGCTATATGAAAAATTGACAATTACCTTAACTTACAGAGTCAGGCATCCTTTAGAATTGGATCATATCCACTCAAATGGCCCAACAGGCAAATTTTATTGAAAATGCACAAATATTTTTGAAAAGATATAAAATTCAAAATATTTGAATAGACACGTCCAATCTCAAGCGCCTCTTGAGATTCTTCTTTTTTAGATTATTGGTTTTTAGAAAACATCCAACAATTTAAAGACAACAATTTTCGAGATGCAAGTGGTTTTCGTGAAATTCTGTCCATAGGATACAATGCCTAACCCTAATTCAAAGTCTATATGCTGGAATCAGAAATATGGAACTGCCTTTAAAATCATAGTGAAAAAATAAACTAGAAGAAACTACTCTCAGACAATGTACACTTAAAAAATACTTTCTCCTCATTTTGAATGCTATGTAAAATACTTGAAAATCACCTTAATTTTTAGAGTTGGAAGGCATCCCTTAGAATTGAGTCACATCCATTCAAGTGGGCCCAAGAGACACATTTGATCCAACGGGTACAAATACTTTTGAAAAGACATAAAACTCAAAATAATTGAAAACACATCTAGTCTCAAGTGCCTCTTGAGATTTTTTTAATTTTTTAATTATGGATTATTAGAAAATTTTCAACAAACCCCCACTATTTTCTAAAAATGCTTTTTTAAAGAGAAATTATTAACAGTAATAAAAAAATAACTAAAAATTATATAATGCATCCCTCATAGGTGAATGCCCCTTGAGCTTGAAGGTAGAATATATATAATAAAATTTTAGTGTGAGTAGATTAAGTGAAGTTCACGATACTTATTCACATTATACATATGGTCGGGCATCCATATTTTACATGCCGCGTTATTTCATAGGTCATTCACTAGTCATGGTCTTAGCTAATACTCAACAGCCTTATTGACAAGACACATGGGAGGCGGCCATGACCTCCACCTCCGCAAAGATAAATCCATCAGGAGTGCTTTCGCTCACTCCGCACTAAGCAACGACTTTGTTAAATTTGAAACACAATAATCTTCCCTACGCTTGGTTAGATTCAAGCGCATTTTGGCAAAAGACTGGATGTGAAATGAATGCACGTGGTTTCTCAATGCCAAACAGAATTTCTAATTCTATGCACACGTGTTTTAGAATCACTACAAGATATATACTTCTATCAAGGCCCGTTTGGATGTTTACGGAATACAATATTTATAGATTTAGATATTGTAAGAATTAAATAGTATAGAATAGGATAGTTTAAGGTTAAAATATTATAATATTTTTATTGCTTGGCAATTTCTGAAGAATATTAAGATTTTAAATTAGATTATTTGGAAGACACTATGATTTTAATAAATATTTAAAAATCCAAAATAACAAGTTAATGTTATTGATCGTAGTAAAGTTCATTATTAGAGTAATTTTTATTAAATACTTAGTTTATATGGGTTTTACCATATGTGGATAAAAAAGTAGTATGGTAAAAGAAAGTTCACCTGCCAACTTTCTTATCATAAGCCACTTTTCTTTATCACATAAAACTATGTAAAGTATAATTACTAAAGTAAAGTCAATACAAAAGGGTAACTACTTTACAACTAGAGCAAGGCTCTCCTAAGCTCAAGTTTAAGATAAAATTTCGTAAGCTCATGCATGTGGGCCCCACCTTTGGTCCATTCATGACCCTCCTAAATTACACATGTCCACCAACTTTCAGTCAAATATGAATTTATTGGACCATTGGATCGACTATGTATCGATCTAAATGGACTGTTGACTATTAAACTTTTGGGTCCATATGGAGATGATAGAAATCACGGTTGTGGCTGATTTTTTGCAGAAAGGAAGATCCCAGTGAGTCCTTGAAATCCCCCCAAACCCCATCCCCATGTGGGTCCCCAGGTGGGCTCCACTGCATACTTGAGCTTACCTTAACAAAAGCTTGAGCTTAGGAGAGCCTTTGTAACATCAATATTTATTTTGCTTTTCCACACATATTGCATGCTCATTTTAAATGCTATGTTAAAAAACTTGAAAATCACTTTAATTTATAAAGTTGGAAGACATCCCTTAGAATTGGGTCATATCTACTCAAATGAACCCTAGAGACATATCTCATCCAAGGGGCACAAATGTTTTTGAAAAGACATAAAATTCAAAATAATTAAAAAGACACATCTAGTCTCAAGTGCCTCTTGACATTCTTTTATTATTATTATTTTTTAAATTGTGGGTTTTTCAGAAAGTATCCATCGGGTGTGCCATCGCTTGCCCCAATAAGATAGGGCATATAATTACTAATGCAATCAACACAATGTTTTGCATTACTTGTCACATGCATTTATCTTGATTGGAATTGTTATATTTATATTTTGTTGCTACAAGCGATTAAGTTAAAATAGATAAAAGATGAAAGCCCAAACGGGTCTATAAAGCTCAACATTGTGTAGACCGTCAGATCTGTTTCAACTTTGGCTGTCCCTTTTAGATGGGGATGTAAGTCAGGTCAATCTGGAACCAACCCGATTCTGACCCAGGCCTTGAACAAGGACTTACACGGGTCAGATGGATGCAGACCCAACCTGAGGTTGACCCAGCCCATGTAGAAGAGGTAGGAATCTAGAATGTGATGACTCCTGTCCCAGATATTAGCTACAGCTGTGATATATATCCGCACATGGCTAGTGTATAATGCAACCTGTATAGTGCTGAAGGTTGAAACATAGAGGTCGGAGTTTCTGATGATACAGATCATACTTACGCCTATAACTCCACAATAGGACCCACCTAAGTGAAAATCGAAACCGTTCAAAATATACACCGTTCAAAATATACAATGTTCCAAAATTAATGAAATAGGAGTTAAGCTGCAGTAAAATTAAAACGTGGTTAATATTTGATAAGTAAGTCATGGACTATTTTAATCATATATTTAATCTTAATGTAGGACCAACTCTCATTTGACTAAAAATTTAGACATCTTGCTCTTGCGGGGCGCAAATGATAGAGAGCATTTGAACTCGGATCTTCAGACTTCTTGGTGAGACCAATAACAGTATATAGATGAAATTAGAAAACACCCCATCAAACACGTAGATAAAATCAGTCAAGGAAAATGACAACACATCGATGAGCTGGTAGTTAACGGTACACACGCAGTTTAGAATCACACTGTAACAATTTTCACATAGCTCAGAAACAACTTATAGAATAAGAGGATGAGAAAAAAAAAATAGATTTCTTGCCACCATAGCAGCTCATTTCAAGCCAAGCACTAGTTGCTGCTTGTGGTATTGAAATATCACCTATAAGGCGTGAGAGTGCAAGTAAAATTTTGTTAATACAATTTGAGGATGTTATAAAATTTTAGGGTGCGTTTGGCATCGTGCCACTTGGATGTTCCCATGTTCCCGCAAGATAAGGGTGTAGAAAACATGTTTGGTATGTGTAAATAATTGTTCCGAATTTTGTTTCTCATGAGAAGGAATCTCAAAATTTTAACCCACCGGTATAATAAAGTTTGGACCAAAAAACTTATAAACATTCGTTTATAAAGGTAGGCATCACGTTGTAATTTCTCTAGGTGGGTCCCGTGTCCACAATTACATTTTAATGGTAGCCCCATATTCGGATTTCTAAATGTAGGTACTACATTGTAATATTTCAATGGTGGGTCCTGTGTTCACAATTAACAAAAAGTATGGCCCCATGTTCGGATTTCTAAGTGCAGGTACTACATTGTAATTTTTCAAAGACGGATCCTGTGTTCACAATTAACGAAAAGGGTGATTCTGAACACACTACCGGTTTTCCTGAGCACACCCACCTTTAAAAAAAAAAACTAGCACATGACGGAAATGCCCATAAATTCTGTGCATATGCCGTGCATATCTCATGTGCACAGGTATGAAACGCCGTGCACATGATATATGCACGGTTTTACCCAGCTGTGCACCTCTTTTTGTGCACGGTTCTGAAACTCCGTGCACCCCTTTGTACACCGCGTTGAAACTGGAACTACGCCTCTCCCTCTCCTTGCTCCGACAACCTCTGCCTAACCTCGCCGCCGACCCATCTCCCTCTCTTTCCCTCTCTCTCAGTAGCCCTGCTGAGGGCAATTTTGGTGAAAAAAATTCAGCGCTGAGAGTGCTTGGCTGACATATAAAATGAGCCTCAGCTTCTGCTGAAGACCCACCAGGTTGCCCCTCGTTGCATTCAACTCCTGGATCTGCCTCGCAGACTCCACCAAATCAACATCCAAAAGCCTAATTGTCTCCTTAAGCTTCTGGATCCACACGCACGACTCCACGATCTTCTCATTTAAGTCATGGAGCTGCCCCTGTGCCTCGAAGAAAGAATCCGACCTCGGCAACAGGGTTGGGCGGATGTGGCCGGAGCATGGAACAAGAAAGGAGAGAGGGAGAGGAGATGAGAGGAGACGAGGTATTTTGGGTATTTTTAAAAATGTGGGTGGGATCAACAAAAGAGGTGGGTGCAAATAAAATTTCCCTAACAAAAAGTATGGCCTCATTGTCAGATTTCTAATTTATAAATTTTTAAAGGTGGGTCCCGTGTTCACAATTAACAAAAAGTATGGCCCCATGTTCGGATTTCTAAAGGTGAGTACCACTTTGTAATTTTTAATGTGGTCCACATATACGAGCAATATGGTAATATTGTACGAGGTATGCTAAAGAAACAAGGATGGATCAAACTTGCTTTGAGCAAAGTTGGCAGCTTGAAGGGTGGCCTTAAATTTATCGAACCAAGCTCTTGGGGCTTGTTTTAGACCATATAGAGACCGTCTCAATCGACAAACATGAGCTATAGAAGGAACGAACAATGAGACCAGGAGGAACCCACATGTACACCTTTTCTTTAAGATCACCATGAAGAAAAGTATTCTTCACATCCATTTGAAATAGTGGCCATGACTGAGAAGCTGCAAGAGCCAATATGGTTCGTACAGTAGTTATTTTAGCCCCAGGAGCGAAGGTTTCATCATAATCAACCCCATATTCCTGCCTGTTACCTAAAGCCACGAGATGGGCTTTGTAACGATCCAATGAGCCATCCGCCTTGAGTTTGATGGAGTAAATCCATTTACATCCAATTGGCTTAACATGCACTGGACACTGCACAATGTCCCAGGTATTGTTTTGTTAAAGAGCATTAGGTTCCTCATTCATTGCCTGATGCCAAAAATCATGCTCGACAGCCTGCGAATAAGTGTTAAGTACTTAGGCATAATGACAGTAGATAGGGAAGCAAGAAGGGAAGAAGAAAAGAGACCATAGCAAGCAGGTGGGTGAATGGTACGAGTAGATCTTTGAAGCACAGGAGGGTCTGGATTAGTTCCCAAGTTAGGGTCAAGGGGAAGAGGCCCAATTACATCCGTCTCTTGATTTGTACGACGCACATATACAACCCTAGGTTTAAATCTAGTTACATTGGTAGAGTCAGAAAAATCAGGGAGAATGGAGATGGTTTATTGTGAGCCAGAGTTAAATTGGTGCTGAAAAAAATATTGATTCTAAAAAAAGACCGCATTACAAGAAATCCTTATACAATTAATATCAGGATCATAACAAAGATAACCCATTTGATTAGTTGCATAACCAGGAAAAGCACATCGAGCTGATTGAGCAGACAACTTATTTCTTTCATGTGATGGGAGATGAACAAAACAAATGCATCCAAAAGGACGAAGTTGGCTATACGAAGGTTGTTTATAATAAAGACGAAAATATGGTGAGTTGTTATGAAGTTTTGGGGATGGCAAGAGATTTATAAGATGAACAGCTGTTGAGAGAGCTTCTGCCCAAAAACAAGAAGGGGTGGATGATTCTAAGAGCAATGTTTGAACAACATCAAGCAAGTGCCTATTTTTCTTTCAGCAACCCCATTTTGTTAGGGTGTGTAAGGACAAGTTCGCTGAGAAATAATCCCTTTAGTTTGCAAAAAATATTGGAATTCATGCGAAACATACTCCCCTCCCGAATCCGATCTAAGAATTTTAATGCTTTTAGCAAATTGGTTCTCAATTAATGCAAGAAATTTTTTAAAAGCTTTATAGACATCAGACTTGGCATTCAAAAAATTAACCCAGGTAAAACGACTGTGATCATCTATGAAGGTGACAAAGTATTTATGGTGAGAATGAGAAACGTGAGGAGCAATACCCCAAACATCTGTGTGAATCAAATCAAAACAATCTGTAGTTATCTCTTGATGCTGAGGAAAAGGCAATGTCTTACTTTTTCCCATCTTACAACTTGAACAATCAAATAACACATCTTGAAAGGAAACAGGAGATTTATTCATAATCAAGGATGAGGATGACCAAGACGTTTATGCCACAAGCGGCATTTATTATTGAAATCAGATTTGCAAAATAAAGTAAGCAAAGATTCTTCCCTAGGTGGTACTGAAATGTGAATTGGAAAAAGCCGTCCGCACTTAGGTCCCCTCCCTATCACCTTCCCCGATTCCTGATCCTGCACAAGACATCCAGATGAAGAGAATAATACAGTGCATTTATTTTCAACAAGTTGACCTACTTAAAGGAGATTAGTGGCCAATTTAGGAGAGAAATAAACTTGAGATGGAGGTAAAGAATGTGGAACATTACCAACTGCAGCAATTGGAAGCCTATCACCACTAGCAGTTTGAATTTCCAAATTTCCACCATATTTTTTAGTATGAGCAAGATGCTTAACTAAGAAAGTCATATGACTGGATTCCCCAAAATCAACATACTAAACAGAGGGTTTAGATTTGTTACCTATAAGTCCTAGAGCAGAGAAAGCAGAATTGATCATTTGTTGAACCATTTCTGGAGTGAGAGTCGACTGAGCTGGGGTAGGTGGTATCTGTGGAGGAATGACATAGGCAGGGGCTTGTGGAGGCATGACATTGGCAGGGGCAAAAGAGAATTCAGTACTTGCATGATAAGCTGTATTATTTCCTGTAGCATTGCGATTTTGCCGTCTCCTTTGACATTCAGAGATGATATGTCTAGTTCTCTTACAATAGTTACACAACTTTTTCTTGCATTGATTTGCTAGATGTCCATATTCCTTACAGCTGTAGCACTGTGTCTTACTTAAATCACGATTGCGAGGTTTGGCCTGAGCAGCATAAGCATGATAAAGAACATTGTCGTTTTGTGCCATGATGTTTTGAGTAAAAAGGTGTTGTTCTTCTCGCAATAATTCATCGAGAAACATATCTAAGGAGGGCAAAGGATCCTTGTTCATAAGTTTGGATCGAACAAATTCAAACTCACCACGGAGTTTCATTAAAAATTGGTCCCGCTGACTTTCCTTGAAATTTTTGCAAAGCAGGTATCTCAGTTACAGATATGGTAGCATAGGCCAATGAATTGAACTCAGTCTAGAGATTAATAAATCCAGCATAATATTCTTCAATTGTTTTGTTTCCTTGAGAATATTTCGAAAGATCACATCCGAGTTGAAATCTCGTTGCCGAGTTTTCTTGATTATACACCCGTTTTAGGGTAATTCCATTTTTCTTTAGCAATCGGGTATGACCGTAGATTAAGGACAAAGTGCGGTTTCACGGAATTTAATATCCAACTAATGATTTTGGCCTAAGTGCCTAGAGCGCGGAGCGGGGGTTGGGGTGGGAGCGAGGGCGCCGAAACGCTAAGTTTTAAAATAATTATATATCTAGATAGCGCCTCCGGAGCGCTTATATAAGATAGTGCTTGTGGGTTTATAAACAATTAACTAATGGGCACAAATATATCTTATACATATATTCAATCATCAAAAATAGAGAAAAGAATTAACTTTGCAATTTGATCACATAAAATAGACAAAAATTAATAAGTTCAAAGAATTTTCTTCATTCAAAAGATAAATATCAAGCTTACAGAAAAAGAAAATGCACAAAAAATCAAAATTCTGCACGGTTCGCTTCATATTCAGTCGAACTGTGCTTTGAGGATGGTCGAACCTCACTCCAAAAATGATCGAACCGCACTCTGAAAATGATAGAACCGCGCTCCAAAGATGGATCCACTCCTAAAACGCCGATCCACTTTCTCGGAGCGGGATCGAGAGGGCTATGAGGAGGTTTCGGGCGCTAAGATTTTGGAATCATCGGTTTCCCATTAACCCAAATTTTCAACATCGGTAGGTTTCCCATTGGATCCATCAATATGTCCCCATAGGTGTTTTCCATGAACAAACATTTGGAACTGAAATTCCCAACAAAAAATAGTTTTTTCCGTTGAGTCGTACTGAAAGAAACTTTGTTTTCTCAGCCATTTAATCAAGAATGAAAAAACAGACGGGAAGACCAAAAAAAAAAAGCTACCAAAATCAATCTGAACTACCTATTAGATTTCCAGGTTAAGTGGAGTATGTATTTGTGGTACCTAGAGCCTTTAAAAGAAAATCCAAAAAGTGCCCTGAAACTCCAATACCAATAGTCGACTTTGCTCCAAAAATCCTGACTTGATAATGTCCAGAATGCCTTGATCAGACAACTGCAATCTAAATCAATCACTGAAAGATCGATATATTGATGGCACCACTAAATGACTGAGTTCCTGAATGTATTAATGCAAAACAGCAACTCCTTCGATGAAGTAGACAAGATTCAGATATCTTAGATGCTCAAAAGTGGGTCGACTTTGAATGCTCTAAGAGGATCCGACGAAACACAAGATCCCGAAGCCAATCATGAAGGAGTCGAAGTATCGACTTCTTTGATAATATAAAAGAGGGAAGAATCCTAGAGACCAAGCCGGAAGAAGATCGCCGAAAGACAAAAAAAAACCCTTTCCAGGCTCTGATACCATAACAAGGTTAACAGAAATAGAGAGAATGCAAGAAAATTTTAGGAGTAAATTCTATGTCTTCTCCTTTGGAGGACCCCTCACTATATACTTGGTCAATGTACAATAATGGAATGTTTACGGGTCTTGATTTCCCTGATTGGGGTAATTAAATCAATTACAAACAATATACAAATCAATCTAAAGTCAACACCCATTGGGCGACCAAAGAAGATTTGGGCCCAAAGCATGAGCCCAAGCTCAAGGCTCATTAACAAGCCCTCTCACAAACACCTATCCCCATTAATTGGCCCTCATCTGAATTTGGCATGAACCATTATCCACTGTTGGATTGTATCTACAACATAATTTCTCATCCCCGAGGGGCCCTCATATTAACTGGACAGGGCTGTTAATAAGCAAACCCAGGTTTTCGTTCCTTTTTTTTTTTTTTTTTTTTTTTTTTACGCAAAGACAGGGTTTTCCCTTCTGTGCTCTGCTGTAAACAACAAAGTCAAAGCTTGACTCTGGTAGTTTGGCTCATGCTCTAACAACCATTTGGCTCAGGCTAAGTTTCTAATTGATGTGTGAGTTTTGAACATTTCTTTGAAGCCTAAACTTGACTGTTTATTAAACTAGAGCATGGACTATTCTCAAAGGACAGAAGTACCATCACTAGCGTCACTTCTCAGAAGATGCTGGCAGCCGTTTCCATGTGTACAGGTATGAGCTTATAGCTTCAAATCTCAATATCAAACACCAAATGGATCACATTCTTGCCCATTTCCTTTTTGTTATAATATATGATTGTATTTTGTTCTTGTCTTTTTGGGTTTAGCTTTGGATATGGTGATAGCTTCTCAGTATATATGAAGTTGATATTATACATATATTATATATATATATATATATATATTTTGGTGGACATTGTTCACTTTTACACTAATCAAGTTACATTAATTCTTAAAAATAGGTGTGAATCATGATCCCTTGCATCAATACAACTGTCTAATGATCTTTTTCTAATGGCATGTAATTTCCTATTATTTCTAGGATGAAGCATCAGATGCTGATAGAAGTTCCAAGGCCAGTTCTTAGCAAACAAGTATTTGCACGATGAAGCAAAATACATTAGGTTTTGTCTCTATACCAAAAACCGGAATTGCAGGGCCCAGTGCAGTAGCAAATATAGATGTTACTCCCTGTTCTCAATGATCCAGACTATTGATATGAAGGACTCCACCATAGCAGTAATCTCAGGGATTGAAAGATCCTAGCTGGCTGGTCTTCTACTCTTAACCATCTATTTGTTGGTCAGTGAAGTCAGCACTTCCACACAAATTTATGATCCACAACCGAAGTTTTGCACGGTAAACTCAAACCTTTACACATGCGAGGCCCAGGTTTGATTAACCAAACATTGACCAGATGGGCCCCTATTCCGAAACATACCCAGATTGAAGGATCAATATTCAACCTTTTTCAGTTTTTACAGCGAATTTGAAAAGCCACTGGCTTTTCCAAAGCATCAAATGTTAATCAGTGATACCAATTAAAAAAAGTGCCAATACCCCATTTTAAGAAAAAAGAGAAGAAACTCTAAGTCAACAAAGCAGGCTTTGGAACGGCCTTCATCCACAGTGGGAGATATCATAAACAATACTAATAATTTGATCATCAAAGAAAAATCTCACATGATCGCAAGACCATATAATTCCAAGCTTCACATACTTCTAGAAGATCAAGGCTAACTAGAACCATCGAAGTTGTGACAATTTATTTTTTTTGAATAATTGATGACATTACAACAGTGGAGAATTTATGTTCAAAGTTCCTTATTTTCTTAAAAAACATCTCCCAGCAAGCATCCATCTCACGAAAATAGCATCTATAAGCAACCGATTGTCAACTGTAAAACTCTTGTTTCTTGCTAGTTTTGCTCATGCCAATTAAGCACACTTCATCTTATTTAAAATCACAATGCAATATTTAAAATCACCATGCAATACCCAGCTTTGTATATTATATCCAATTCAATTATTAGACATTGTCTGTAAAACATTAAAGAAGTGCTGGATGCTCATGAGGTTTAAAATTACCACATAAAACTGCCTGAATGTACTTCCATGAGTACATTGTATAGGAAAAAGGAATAAGTGTGAAACCCCAGCCACTGGCCCCAAGAATAGGACAACAGGGTCAGCATAAATACCTGCACCATGTTTACTCTGCTCCTGGTTTTGTGAAGGGATAATCCCTAGCATGAGTGCAGGGTAAAGTATTGGAAACTTATGGATATCAACATCAGGAAATGCTGGAAAATTGGAGAATATGGGCACCTGAAATTCTGTAACAACCATTCTCTTTACATTGACTGAAATGAAGAGCACTTCTAATCTAAATGAGAAAACAGAACAAGAAGGGGAATGGGGGAAAAAGTCAACCTTACCTCTATGCTGATAATTTGAGCGTGTGCAGTGTTTTTTCACTTAATATAACATATGAAGCATTAGACTAGCAAATAGAGCCAACAGATTGAACATCATACAGAAGATCTGTGAAAGATGCATACGTTCGGAGGCGTTAAAGTTGTAACTTTAAGTAACTAGGTTTATATCCTTGGACTAAGCTATTGTTGGAGGGCTACAATCATTTTAGGTAGATTTACAACACATTTACTCAATTTTAGCTTTGATCAACTCTAACACATGAATGGTTTCATTCTACAGGAAGCACACATATTTAGAGTAGTAGTTGGTTCATGCCAAGGACTTATCTTATTTTATTTATTTATTTGGTTTTTTACATCCATAAGTAGAAAAACTTTGTTGAAAGATCTAAATGTACAAGGATATAATCATGTTAAAAAAGTGCTAATTAGAGGTTGTGAGTTCTAATCATGTTACAAATAAAAAGAAAAAAAATTGAATGATAATGACTTACATTAATCAAGATAATATTTTGTGCGTACCTCATCCATATATGTGCCCCATCCTGCTCTCACTTACATTGCAGGTAGCATCTCACCACAATTACTTCTCACAATGGATTCGAATCCTCTTAGGTTTTGCAACAAGAAGCTTTCAGTTGCCTTTTAAAATAGAACATGTGAAAGTGTATATGAGGATTCCAAGAATACGATGTGATCGGGATATAGCCATCTATATATAAAATCAACTTCACTAGATGTTCCCAGCTTTATGATTTAAGGCCAATACGGGCCTTCCACTAATGTCTTTAGTAAGAGCAGCCAACAGTTAATGCACTTTAAGTTTTCAATGAGAGACATTTGAAGATATTACAAAAACAAAGATTTATAAACAGCCCATTTAAATGTTGGGCCCAGTGAGAACATGCCCTAGCCCAAATTTGTTTTGGCTTGTGTACTCGCTGGGCAGATAATATGGTCAAGAGAATTATGAATGGTTAAATGACTCCCGTCGTATTATAGACGTGATTCCATCATGCTCATCTCCCAAAGGGCCTAACATATGAATTGTTTGGAATGAAATAACTTCATCCATGTTGCATGGTGTTTGCAGGGACCATCACACTATCATTCATATACTTGTCAAATAATGCTAAGAAAAAAAAAAAGAAAAAGAAATAGGTTTTCTCTCTGTTGATAAGAAAAATAGAAGCATAAGTTCTTAGCTTTCATTCATCTCTTGGAAACAAAATAATAAAGAAGACATTTAATTTTCATGAGAAACTAATGGATCAACTAATGAGAAACAAAGTTCGACAAGTTTGGGAGGCAACTCCGGTAGTCTATATATGCTTCCATACAAACGAATCTCATACAGATCCTGAAGATGTGTAAATGGCATAAATGGCGGGATTCGGGTCCAAGGTCCAACTAGTTTAAGCGATCGGAGATTGCGCAATCTCTCTGTAAGTGCTTAAAATAATACGGACTTGCTTTGACGGGTGCTGCTGAAGAGCCTCTGATAGGGGGGAGCGATCTCTTGACCTGAGGAAAAGAAATGGGTTAGAGGCCCTGGCTGTGTAGAGCCGAAGGCACTCCGACGCCTAAGTTAGTCTTGTTACTGAACAAAAGGAGCTTATCTCAAGCGGGAGGATGGGTCTCACTTTGTTCTTACCTTCTGCCATTCTATGCCGTACCTATTTATAGATGTTGGTGCCTTCGGATCTTTCCTGAGTGGAGGTTGGTAGACGTACGGTCCCATCGGACCATACCTTTCCCATAAATGGAGGTTGGTGGAGGTTTCGTCCTGTCAGGTCATATCTTTTCCTTCCACATGATTGTTGATATGACAGCGGAAGAGGTCCACGCTTCTTCCGTATTCGGCGCCCATCTCGTCCGCCTGAACCAAGACGTGCCCTCATTAATGGCTGATTGACGAGGTGCCGTGGTGCATATCGGCACCTTTCCCACAACGGGAATGCATCTCCTCATTCACCTAGCTCCTCGGGTGGACGACTCTCAGCCGAAGTGGAACTTTTCCAAGAGCCGGGGACGGAATAACCGAGCTATGTCGGGCACCGAGTTGGTGAGATGCCGAATTGGTAAAATACCCCCACACACTCTCAATGGAGCGGGGCAATGTATCATGGTATGAACTCACGTCTCCATATATTTTCAATTTTCTAAGATTAGTTAGCTCTCCTAAGCCTTCATTTATCCAACTGCCAGCAAGTAAGTTTAGTGTTTGGAGGTTTCTTAAATTGCTGAGATGTGGATCCCCCCTTGATATGAAAAGAAGCATGTAGATGCCTCAACTCCTTCAAATTCCAAATTGTATTGGGTAAGTTTTTCCTTGCTATAGATCCATGTACTTTTAGAGTTTGTAGGCTTGACAGACAGGTTGCCAATGGATGGTGGAATACTACGGAATCTATAATTTCTTGAAAACTCTAAAAACTTTAAATGAACAAATTTTCCAACATCCTTTGGTAATGAGACTTCTGAAACTTTCTTTGATTCAGCATTCATCACTGTTAGTAATTTCCTACTTGTGGTCGGTAATTTTAACACATCAACTTTAGAGTCGAAGAAGTAGAATATGGAACAGAGGGTCTCATTTGAGTGGTTTTTGGTCTCATCCCCATCAATGTTGTGGTAGACTGCCCGTCGTCTCACTCTAGTTGAAGATGAACTAGTGTCATTTTGGACCGAGAAGAAATTGTTTTCTCTAGCTTCTGATATGGAGAGCTCACGTAAAAGATCGTGGATGCGGCATTTGTGAATTGATCCATTACACCTTTTACTTGCTACTTGAATCATGCTCCTGCTGATGAGCTCCTCTTAAGTAGTCTTCTGCAGCATCTTCCATGAGCTTGTTATCTTTTTGCTGAATGAAACCTTCAGCAATCCACAACCTGATCAGTTTTGCTGAATTGCTTGCATAATCCTCTGGGAAAAGGCCGAAATATAAGAAGCATGGCTTCAGGTAATAAGGCAAATCCCGGTAACTCAAAGCTAATATATCCATACATTGTTTAGAGCTTTCGGGTATACTCTTGAGAACTATAGACCATGCGCGTTCAGTTTTTATCTTTTCTTGCTAAGAGACCTCCTAAGACCAAAATAGCTAGTGGCAGACCTTCACATTTCTCAAGGATCTTTCTCCCCATTTCCACCAGATTTGAAGGGCAAGATGTTGAGGGATCTCCACCTGGAACGATCTTCTTCATAAACAATTCCCAGCCCTCATCGTCGTTAAGAAGGCGCATCCCATGGGTCACATGGGGATGATTTAATAGGCCAGCCACCTCCTTACTGCTAGTGGTAAGTATTACTCTGCGTTTGCTCATTCCATCTTGAAATATGCCTCCTAGCGTATCCCATGCTTCTATGGACCAGATATCATCAACGACCACCAAATAATTCTCCCATTTCAAATAATCAGAAAGTATCATGCGCAATTCCCAAACACCCAGATCCTCTGTCCCCGTAATTCACATACGAATAATTCTTGATAATGTGCCTGAGGATGTCTTTAATACCGAGTCGTTGAGACAGGCAAATAAAAGCATGACGATGAAATCATTTTTAACATCCTGATAAACTTTTCTTGCGAGAGTGGTTTTGCCTGAACCGCTCCTTCTGACTATGGAAATCATACGAAGCCCTGGCTCCCCATTCATCAACTGCTCCTTCAGAGCGATGATTTCTTCTTGCTGACCAACTATTTCCGATCCTTCGAGCACGGCAGAAAATTGCCTGCGATCTTGCAAACTTTGGTTCGAAGGGCTTGCCTCTTGTCTTCCTTCATCGATATCCCTTGTGCCATCACAAGGACTTGGCTCCTCCTTGATCAATTGCTTGCTGACTCTGTTGATTTCTTCTTGCAAGCCAACTTCTTCCGACTCTCCGAGCAGAGTAGAAAATTGCCAATCTGCTTGTAAACCTGGGGTCGAAGAGCATGCTTCTAGTTTTCCTTCATCGATATGCCTTGTACCATCATGAGGCCTTGGCTCCTCCTTGATCAATTGCTGGCCCACTGTGTTGTTTCCTTCTTGCAAACCAACTTCTTCCAATCCTTCGAGCACTGCAGAAGATTGCTTGCGGTCTTGCAAACTTTGGCTCGGAGGGCTTGCCTCTCGTCTTCCTTCATCGATATCCCTAGTGCCATCATAAGGCCTTGGGTCCTCGTCTATGATCAATTGCTTGCCCACTGTGTTGATTTCTTCTTGCAAACCAACTTCTTCCCACTCTCCGTGCAGAGTAGAAAACGGCCTATCTGCTTGCAAACTTGAAGAGCATGTTCCATCCCAAGGCCCTCGCCCCTCCACCATCAATTGCTGGCCCTCTAGGTTGGTTTCTTCTGGCAAAATCAACTTCTTTTGAGTCTCCGGGCCGAGTAGAATCCACTGTGGTGACCTTGGGCTGGTTAGAACACCCACTACCTTCTGGTAAATGTTGGGTTGAAGAGGTTGCCTCTGGGTCCCTTATGCCATAAGATTCTCTGCTTTTTTTGAGACGCCTTTGATATTCAGCTTTATTCGCTTAATCTCCTTGCCGACCTTGTACCGAGTTTTTAGACGCTCTATAAATCCATGCCTCCCATGTGTAGCTTGACCTTGACCGAGGATGTCAATAACATCATCAACATCAAAACAAATGTCTCTAATGTCTTCCATCCAATCCCTCACAGCCTCATTTTCCTTCTGTTTGTTATCGGCGTCTTTTAGAAAGCGTCGCATCTCATTTAACTCTTCTCGAATCCGATTGATTTCTCCGTGCATTCCAAGGAGTTGTGCATCTTTACTGACAAGTTCAGCCAGCTTATTTACCATTAAAGCAACAACAGCATCGACAGCCATATCTGTCTCCTCTCCTTGGGAGAAGAAGAAGAACAACGATTGTTCCACCAACCGGCCGGTTAGATAGAAACCGCGGTGCTGGATTCAAGTTGCATCTTCCAAAAAACACAAATAAAAATAGCCGCCCTATTATAAAATGGAAATGAAAATCATGTGACGTGGAGATAATCACTAGAAAAAAAAAATTGCCCCAAATCTTTAGATTTCTCAATTATAACAAGTTGCTGGATTATATTATTTGAAAAAAACCAAAATATGCAGTGCTGGAGAGTGCGGGCCCACCAAATTAAGTAGCAGATATTACACGCGTCTTGTTTTCTTGGTCTTACCATATAATTGAACATGGACGATATCATCCACTCAAGTTGAGTTCAGATCCTATATAGACCGTGAGCATGGGACTGGCAGCCCCACTAATGTGGGGGACGTAATTGATCTGCACACCGTGGGTCGAAACCCTCAAAAGATCCCCATTCGGTCAGGAGCAATGTAATGTGATCAGTAGCACCCATCCGGTTAGAACTGAAATTTCCTACGAGAGGGAATCCCGCGATTCCAGCAATTCGGATCCTAGTATTTGACGTGGTGCACCAGAGAACCAACAGCGGTAGACCCAGTGAACTGTACTTTAACGGACTCCTTCTAATGACATTGTTTATGGTTAGCAATGTATGTCACTGCGATAGCAAAAAAACAAAAGTACGTCATTATTGTAACCAACAACCACGTACGCTTAACTTGAACAGACCCAAGAAGACCATATGGCCGGCTATTATTAAGAAATAGAGTTTTTTTTTTTTATATATATTCCGCGAGACTGTCATGATTTGTAAATAGGCCCATATAGTTTCAGTATTTATAAATAGATCCTTAGTTTTTAATTTCAATACCTTTAATGTTTCCAAAATCAGAATTTATATTAAAATGGATACACACCATGAGATTTGTATTAAACTTTTATAAAAATGACATACTTTCCCTAATATCCATTAATGAAGATGATAGAAATCATAGTTGAGGTTGATTTTTTTGCAGAGAGAAGGGTCATAGGGAGTCTTTGAAATCTCCCCATCCCCATTTGGGTCCTCAGGTGGGGCCCACCAATATATATATATATATATATATATAGTGCAAGTTTGTGGGATGGCCCACTTGGGGACCCTCATGGGGATGAGGAGGGGAGGAATTTCAAGGACTCCCTGAAATCCTCCTCTCTGTAAAAAATTAGCTCCAACGGTGATTTCTATCATCTCTATATGGGCAAAAAAGTTTAATGGTCAATAGTCCATTCGGATCGATACATAGTCAATCCAACGGTCGGGTAAATTCGGATCTGACCGAAAGTTGGTGGACATGTGCAATTTAGGGGGGTCATTTGTTTGGTCCATTTGGATAGACCAAAGGTAAGTTCCATAAACATGAGCTTACGAGATTTTATCCTTAGCCACATTTAAGTTGTTGGCATTAGATATGAATGTGAGGGCTCTCACCTTATCTCTCATAATAAGGTGAAAGCATATCTCATAGAAGCATCTCCATATATATATATATATATATATGGAAACATTCAAGTGAGAACTAGTTCTTACATATTATATGAGAACTTTTTTACGTGGCCCAACTAGCAACCCATCCAAACCTAATAACCAATAGAAAACCCCCGGATAGTCACTAATCCCAATAATTAGAACACATCTGAATGGACTGAACCATTAGATTGAGAGTTGGATATATTTTTTCATATGAAGTCATTAAACTTGTGGTTCACGGATGAAGGGGTTAGGGACATGGGTTTGGAGTCAAACTTGATACTTCGGGTGGTCTTACATAGATCTTTTCATCTCCCCTGATCCCATCCCCAAATGGGGCCCACAATTGGACCTACAAAAAAGTCCTCACATTATAGGTGAGGACAGTTCCCACCCAGTATTACCCATATATATATATATATATATATACTATTTGATGCTTTTAAGTAGAAATAAAAATGGTGTATACGGAAAAGGAGGAGTCTAAAATTGTAGTAGCTTTTCTCATCATAGAAGTCAGAAGAAGCCATATTTTGGCACAGTTGTACCTTATTTAATTTTAAATAGTAAGACTATTTGCCAAAACTAGCAGCTGCCGATTCAATGAGACCCACTGCAAAATAAATACGAGTAAAAGCCACAACCATAAATAGTCAATTTTCGACTGATTAATACACTTGTGAGGATAAATTATCTGTCATTAACTATCACAATGTGGACTTAAAATGACAACAGAATGGATGAATTTTAGGATTAGAGGTTGCAGGATGTAAGAGGTCTATCTTTCATAAAGAAAATATACTCTTGATCTTCTTAAAGACAAGACCCTTTTATGGAGCGAGGAATATATTTGGAAATTGTTGTCATATGAATCCAAAAGGAAGGGCATAAGAGGCAGAAGGGGACGATTTCAAGAATGTTCATACCATTGCAAATGGTAAATGCTACAAAATAGGATTGCTTTTTGAAGTCATGATCCCGTCTGTGAATCTCACATGGATGCATTTCAGTACTCACGGGTGAACAACAAATATCACTCTCACTAGATAAATTCAACTGTTGATTCTAGGACATCAAAGTTTCTAGCAATTAAATATTAGGAACAACTGAGAAATCTAGATAGTGCAAATGTTAAGGTATCTCTTTCTCATCCGACTCCTGCCATCGGCAGAGCATAGACGGCTGCATAATGTCATGGAGCACAGTAACAGGAGAAGATCCGGATTCTTGTTGGAGAGTTTAGATTGACAATATCTTGGCTCCATTGTCTGAATTAGAATGAATTTTCCCAAGCAAAAACGTTTCTTCTGATTCTCTTTCTTTAATTTTCATTTTTTTACATTCTAAAACAACCTCAAATTATTTATAGTCAGCTTATTTATGGACCATTATTAAATTCCTTTTAGTGCCGTTTGTTTCCATTGAATTGGATTCCTAGGAGATCTAAGAAAGTGGCAATATTGCAGAAAGAGAGTTAGCCAGGTTACCAACTCAGGAACCCGAGGTTCACTTTTAGAAGCGTCACATTTAGCCAGGTTATGATTTTCCCCTCAACTGCGGGCTATTTGGTGGTCCTTTGTAGATTTGCGCCTTTATAATTGTCTTTCAATTTCTTGCCTCTTTAAGAGTTAATTCTGCTCGATCAAACAAGCCCTAAGATGCCATATAAGCCTCCTTTTATTCTGTCCTCACTTGATGGCTACCTAAACCTATCTGCCGAGGCCAACAAACTCATTGTTGAGTGGTATGAGAGAGAGAAAGAAATAGAAAAAGAGCATCTACAATGTAGAGATCTCGGAGTTCTATAAACAGACACATCACTATAACCTCTCGATCCATATAAGCCATTTGCTTGGAAATAAGAGCATCTACAATAGATACGTCAAATTAGAGATGTCAAATTTCATTTGATGACTTAGGCTTATGTGACAATTTGGCATCTTGAAATTCGCATATTTAAAAGTGACAACTCCACCCCATATGGCAAATCTAATATTTTATTATTAAACCCCATATGCTAAAATATTACATTAAACCCAATCCATCTCCAATTGTCAATTTTGGAATAAAATAATCTAAAATAACATTTGGTATCTCCTTTTTACATATGCCAAATTTGGCGTTTCACTCCAACATTCCAAATGCCATGTCATTTTTGGCATGGTTGTTCCAATGATCCTCCATGACAAAAACCCAAGGTGACATGTCCACCTAGAATTTGAAGGAGTTGTTGGGGATGCTCTAAAGTCCTGATTTTGAGATGGACTCCGCCACGCGGTCACACCTGTCTTTTTTAAGAAAACTTTTATATATATTTTTCAATAGTTGCACACAATTTTGAAATTTGCTTTTAAATATTATTCAGGAATTGGCCACTCCGATCAGGGCAGAACTACAACGCAGCAGCGCTGCATCATATTTAGGTGCAACGCCCTTCTTGGATTTTTAGTGGGGACCACTTTTTCCAGTCCAAGTGGTTTATTAGGTTTAACACTCATTATATTTGTTGCGTCTAAATTTAAAAAAAAAACTTTAAGTGGATCGTCCGTTGGAATGACCATACATAGGGATTCCCCCATTCATATTGCAACAAAAGAAAAGTAAAGCAAGTTTCATCACGGGTTTATGATAAAGGCAACTCCAATTGTTGGTATCTTATATACTTGAATAATAATTTACAAGATGATCACTATATAAGGTGTTAGGGCAGATAATGAGCTTGGATTTTCAAAAGATTGCCCCACCATGCATTGAAGAAGGCCCTGCACCATGATCGCCTTGGGGTCAAATCATATGTGACATTTACATTTAGACTTTTAGAGCCCGTTTGGCAATTTACTTGGTCAGTAAAAGTAATGTAAAGTCTTCATTTTTCAGATAAGTATACACATCAAAATACACTCATCAAAATCCCTCCTTTTAAAAAAAAAAAAAAGAACTAAGAAGTCAACCTTATTTATTTACTAAATGACAAAAAAAAAAAAAAAACTTACTTTTCATAAAAAGGTAAAAAAGATTACCAACCAATCCACTAAAGAGAAACTACTATCATAACCCCCTTATATTTTAGAGAATTTTATTCGAAAAAGTATCTTAGAGGTCCACTAACCAAAAGAGGTACCCATAGTTTTGATGCAACATAACCGGTATTTCGGCCAGAATATTCATTTTCTTTTGCATTTTTTTCAACAAGTGACGACGTCGTCGCTTAATATCCAGAGTTAGTGTCGACGTCGTCGCTAATTCGTCAAATCTGCATTTTCTCCGACCTTTATCATCTGTGATTGCTAGTTTTCTATACTAAAATTAATCAAAACTCTATGTTACTTTTTTTATACACAGATATATGAGTGTAGGTCACGGATATAGAAGAGCAATGGAGAGGCTCAAGAGGCAACTAAGAAAGAGTTCATCGACTGCTTGAAACTGTTTGAAAGAGAGCTCGGAGACAAGCCGTTTTATGGTGGTAAGAGCTTGGGTATGTGGATGTGGTGCTTGTTCCATGGGCTGCTGGTTCTACACGTATGAGACCGATGGTAATTTTAGCATAGAGAATGAGTGCCCTAGGCTAATTGCTTGGGTAAAGAGATGCATGGAAAATGAGAGTGTCTCCAAGGTCCTTCCAGACCCTCACAAGGTCTATGACTTTGTTGGTGTTTTGAAGAAGAAGTATAGAGTAGAGTTCTGGTAAATGAAGTTTATGGGGGAAACGATGGGAGAAAGAATGAGAAAATGGGGTTTCCAGACCCTCACAAGGTCTATGACTTTGTTGGTGTTTTGAAAAAGAAGTACAGAGTAGAGTTCTGATAAATGAAGTTTATGGGGGAAACGATGGGAGGAAGAATGAGAAAATAAGATTTCAGACGATTTGTATGGATTTGAATGCAACGATGTCCTCACACGTTTAAATCTTTAATAAAAAAACGGAAGTGGTCATATAGAATCACTTTCATGCCATATTTACTAGTAACGTGTTTTTTAGTTAGTGGCCATCTAGAATTATTTTTTTGTAGTTTTCTCAATATTTTATTATCTCTTAATTTGAAGCTATACATCACTTTTATTATAATAATAAATTTCCAAACTATTGTGGGGTGGGCCATTCGGATGTCTCCATTGTGACTATGGTCATGTGACATTTACTTTTTATAATTTAAAAGGTCAACTACTGGGAAGTGGGCCATTTGGATGTCATTATTTCATATGTGACTATCGTCATATGTGACACTTACATTTAGGCTTTTATAACTCAATGATTAGGGTGTTGGCCATTCGGGTGTCATCATATGTAATGTGACCTTAGCTTTTACACTTTTATAACTCAATTATTGGGGTCTCGGCTGTTCGCGTGTCATCATATGTAATGTGACATTAACTTTTACACTTTTATAGCTCAATTATTGGGGTGTGGCCCAATCGTATGTTATCATATGCGACATTTACTTTAGACTTCTATTGCTCAATTATAGGGGAGATCACATGTGATTGTGAATTGGTAGGTGGTTTGAGTCGAGGGGCAGCTGGGAAATAAGTGAAGGGAAGTGTTCTCCGACCGGTGGGAACGGACGGCAAGCGAATGCGAGTATGAAGCTACCAATTTCCACACCTCGCAAAGGAAATCGTACTTCTGGATGCTGTTATGATCTCATGCGAAAAAGGAAAGGTTAGAAATGATAAAACTTTCCCATCTCCTTCACTCAGGTATCTCTGCAATTTAAATACATACGCTTACATACGCATGTTTACATACACATGAATACACAAGTATGCCTGGTATATTTTTCAGGAGGGATAGGTCTTGGGTCAATAAGTTTTTCCAACTTGAAAATATCTAGGGTACTTTTGTTTGCATTAAAATTCATAGAAACTCAATTTAAGTGGATGAAAATGAAGACCAAAAGTTAAGGAGTTATCTCCCATCTCTATCCTTATACATGAAAAGGGATATGATTTGATTTTGCAATCGGAAACTAATTTTGGCCTTGATTCCTTTCGAATTTAAAGATTTTAAGATATTTAAGTGAGATTTCTTTTAAAAGGACCAATTTGAAGAGTCCAATCTTATTATTTAAAGTTGCGAAGAATAATTAGAAATGTAAGTTTTAGAAAAAAAGGCTGCAATTCAGCTTTTATGAACATTACTGTATACTTAGATGTATGGAATTAAAAAAAAAAAAAAAAAAAGGGGCAAACTTTATATCTATCATAATAGTTGTACTAAGCCGAGGCTCTAATTGTAAACTCATAATAGTTTTTAGAATCCTAAAGCGTTTGATATTTTTATGACTTCATGTCAAACAATTGCATGTCCTCCCTAAAAAAGGAGAAGAAAACTAAATTGTAAAATCAGATAAGACCGCCCCAAATTGCCATACTTTTATTTATTTTTTGTGATTTTTATTATATGAAATTGAATAACACAGTCGGTAAAAGGTGATACATATTATTTTTGAACTTTATGTGTTTGACTCCCATTTAATACAACATAATGTTTTTGGGGCGATTTAAACTCGTTCCCAGTTTCACATAACTCCATGTAAAATCAAGCAATTAATTTCAAAACTAAAGATAAAAATATATTAATATATTAATATTTTTTTAATATTATTAAAAACACAAAACCTAAAAAATTATTATCTATGATTATTAAAATTCATTATATGCGTCAAGAATATATATTAAAAAGAGAAGTAAACTTAATAACATGACGACCCCTTGAATTTAGAGGCACTGGCATGTGATTAGAAGGTGGCTTGTAATTCATAAATATGAGTCACATAGTCTCTTTTACAAAAGGTGAACCCACACTGTAAATCTTATGAATGTGAGCCTACATTTTAAAACTAAAAGTGGATCTCATATTTACATTTACAAAAAGTTGGCCCACATTTTAAATAAAAGGTGGACCCATATTGAAAATCCTATGTTTGCTCCTTGGAGCAAGACTTTTATAATTTTACCAAACAAGTTTCGTATAGCATATTTTTAGTAGAGTGATTAAATATAATGTTGCCAAACAGGTTCTGCAGAGTATAGACTCGGCATAATCTGATCTCGACACAACCTAATCCGACATAAAATTGGGAATAACACGAGAACGTTGCCAAACAGGCCCTAAGTTACTCAAATTTGAGGCCTTTCCATTTCGTGAGATGTTGCAAAATCTCAATCCAATATGATCAGTTCCCAAAATAAAATTCAACACATAATCCATGTTTTTTTTTTAAAAACTTTCTCTATTGGATAACAACATAATCATTTTAATATTCATTCTCATTGTTCGTGTCTTTTCGGAAACCCATGTTCATATGTTTCTAAATTCTAATTTATTGTTATTTTTAGATTAAGAAAAAACAACTAGTAAAAGAATCCTCAAATCTGAAGTGCTACTTCTTTTATTCTAACAATCGCCACCTTGAAACGAATCATTTTGGAAGTTATATTCAAATCTAAATGTATATCTCAAAAAATGTATATCTCAAAAATGAGTATGAGAATTTTCTTTTATATTTTTGAAGGACAAATAGGAACATAAAATGTATATCTCAAAAAAATTTCAGTTGCACTGGGAGGAAGGGTGAATGATCGAGGCTCATACTGAGCTAGGGACCAATAATAAAAATAACAAGATTTATTAGTAGTAATTAAGATTTTATGGCAATAAGATGGTGAGAGTTGGCCGATTATTCATGCAATTAGGAACCAAATCTCACATACATAAAGCAACATCATATATAGGATTCAAAGGATCAAATAAAAAGACTAAAAGAAATGAGATTCTCGCTACCAAAGAAAATTAATAAAAGAAATAAATAAAGTATGCTAATCTGCATACCTCAAGTAACTTCGCCTTTAATTCAAACTTATAATTCCTGCAAAGCTTAACTCGGTTTAACAATCTTTTTTTTGCGAATCTACTACCAACAATGAATGAAAAAAACCATAAGAAACTGGAGACTTGTTACCAAAGAAAATCAAATAAATAAACTCACTTAATTTTAAAATATGCAGATTTGCATACCTGAATATCTTTGCCTTCAATTCACACTTATAGTTTATGCGAGGCTCATCTCGGGTTTAACACAATTGTCTGCGAATCTACTACCATTCCAAAACTTATCAAATCTAATAGGAATGCAATTTTTAAAAATTTACGAAAGTAAAAAAGATAATCATTTATAATTGATGAAATCTCATATGAGATTATGAAGCTCACATGAAAAAGGGCCATGCCAAGTACAACATAGAGCACTTTGCTTCATTCACAAAATCCGCTTCCTAATACAAACTCAACAATAAAGGAATTCTAACATATAAAAAGTAACAAAGAAGCTCACTTTAGATTGTAAACTTTGGTGCTTCACTTAATCAAAATGATAAAAACCATCAGCCCACCAAAATCCCCTTATTCTCTCCATGTATACAGATGTGCTTCTCTTAATGCTAGATCCGAGCTTAAAGGTCCATACTCAACTGCGCAAGTTGCTTCCACTAAAACCCTCTCAGCCAATTGATGAAAGACCCAACGGCCCAAATTTCTACATTTGGATGAAGAGCACACGCCACAGTATAAGAGTCCAGAGGCCCTAGTTTCGTATTCCTCTTTCTCCTTCAAACCTTAGAAAACTATCGAGGGCTATGGGAATCGCATCTCACCTGCCCAGGGATCGACCGATCCCTGGATCCCTGGGTAGACACATTATCACCCATCCCATTGATAAAGCAAAAACAATATATATATATATATATATATATAAAACTTAAGAAGCTATGAGATTTGGACTTCATAAGGAAACATGATGAGGATAAGATATGCGATTTACATCATTAGAAGTTTAGATAAGGATAGATTCCTAAAATCTTTCTCCAATTTAAAGCTGTAGCAAAATCAAAATCCCAATTGAGGCTCAATTTCTCAATTAATTAGAAAATTGAAACTCAATTTAGAAATCGAATCCTATCCCATTAATATATAATCACTAGCATTGTAACTCGTGGCAATCACTATCAAGTAATTAATTATAGCTATAAACTAAGCAATCATCTAATGATATATAATTCAAATTATAACTATAAACTAAGCAATCATCTAATAATATATAATTCAAATTATAACTATAAACTAAGCAATCATCTAATAATATATAATTCCTAAACAATAAATAACAAAATGATATCATCTAGAATTTATAATGGTCTAAATTTTTATACTAAAGATTTATTGTACTAATTGAATAAAAGGAATCAATGATAGCACATGTTTTTATTCAGTGGCATAGTACTTGGCCAAGCCCATCTAAAAAGGTAAGGCCCGAGCCCGGGTGCGTGATTTTTATATAAAATAAAAATATTTTCACTATCAACTCTAAGCAGTAGCTCAGCGGATTAGGACGTATATGCATATGAGAAAGTGCATCAGTTTGATTCTCTATCCCTTAAAGAAAGATGTTTTATATTAATGGCTTCGAGCTCTATGCCATTGAGTCCAACCCCGGCACAAAGCAGGTTAGTCCCTGATTGGGCTCGTGTCGGCTCGGTCCAAGAGCACCCCTATTTTGATCAATCAATACGTTTATGCTCAAGACGGTCAAAGAATCCATTTAGCTTTTAGAATAAAATTTATAAAGAAATAATTTGATTTCATACGTGTGAACTATTCGAAATCTAAAACACAACATTATTTCTTAAAAAAAATCTATGGGCTTAAATATAGTCACCGATAAGGAGGATGCTATCACCATGTGAAACAATCACAAAATATAGTTTCTATTAATTTTTAAATAGAAAATAGATTTGCCAATGTGCTAGATCTTATCATTCTTTAAATAATATTTTAAATCAAAGTTTATAATAAAAAAAAGTCCAAAAGAAAATCACATATTTTCTACTTTAAATTAATTTTTTTGGATAGAAAAGAGATGAAAAATAACCTAAATTATATCATTTTAAAAATTAAATCCAACATTACTTATTGAAAAACCCTATTTTCAATCACAAAAAATAATAACTGCAGAGTTTCTAAAATCACTAACCTCAATAGATTGCCCCAATCCAAGTTTCTAAAATCCCTAACCTCAAAACCAAAATATTCCTAATTCTATAAATGCCTAACCCCAAATTGAAATTCCTAATCATAATTGAAAGTTCTTTATTTCCAATTTTAGAAATCACTAACCCTAGATTTGAGATCCGTAAACTCAAAACCAAAATATTTTCAATTCTAGAAGTTCCTATCCCCAAATAGAAACCCCTAATCAGAAATCCAGAAATTTCTTATCCCAAATTTGGAATGCCTATTTAGAAATCTATAAATTTCAGAAATCTTAAAAAAAAAAAACCCAATAAGAGCCCTAATCCCAATTCCATAAAAGAATAAACTAAAAGAAACTAAAAATTCAGATCATATAATAATAAAATGAATTGTAAAATGGAGGCTTACTAAACAAAATCAAACAATGAAAACAAATATAAAAAGAAGATGCCAAATACCTAATGGACTTGGAGGCTTGTTGCTGAGATGATGAGAAAGATTATTTCGAATTTCAAAATAGAAAAAAGCTGAAGTAAAACAACATTATATATAATAGGAAGAAAAAATTCTATCATACATGGAGAGTCTAGATTATGGAAGATGTTGGTACTCAGAATTGAAGTATGAAAGGTTGATAATAGGGGTATCTACGTCTATTGAAATGAGATTTTAGTTTATATCATTGGATGGGTTGACATTCATTTTGAATGGTTCAACTTATCATTATGCGGGGCTAGTGATAGATTTCTGGTGAACAGTGACTTCTCGTTGCATTGAGACTAAGACTTACCTTCTTATTTGGATGAGACTGTTTTCATTTAAAAAGATAAGTAAAAATCAAAATTGAAAAACACTAAATAAAAGCCTGACCTACATGACAAAATCTAAGGATCAAGCTCAGGCCATAGTTATCATTATGTGGGGCCCCGATAGATTCCTGGAGATATAAGTAGTGGGTTGTCGTCGCATTAAGACCGAGACTTATTTTCTTCTGTAGATGAGACTATTCTCATTTGAAAAAGCAAGTGAAAAGATGAAATAGTTGTAATTTGAAAAATAAAACTCCTTAATCTTATCTCTATAGGGATTGACACAATAAAGAAAGAGTCAAACTGAAATCGAAATTGGGAGTAAAATTGCTCCAAATCAGTCTCAATTTCCCAATCAAATCGCCGAAAATCAATATATATATATATAAAAATTGAATGGTTATTGTCACGCCCTCAAAATTGAAACCGGGGTTATGCTTGAGATTGAGGCCAATTAAGTTTTTTCCAACACTAATCAAATGCAACCTGACCCCAATCATGTCTCATAGGATCGAAGTCCGTGGTGAGGTGTAAATATTTCCTTGGTAAAACACAGTGGAAAATCATAATAAACAAATGGTATAATTTAACATTTCAGAGTACGCAAAAGATAACAAAAGTATATTAATTAATTAATGGCTTCTGACAAAAGATTAACTTTAGCAAAAGATAACAAAAGTATATTAATTAATGGCTTCTAACAAAACCTAAGCCCAAAGAGAATAAATATGAACTAACCAAGGTATGAAGACACTCGTGTGCTGGTCATGACTACAATACCGTCGATACACAACTTGTATTCACCATCAGGCTAAACTGCCTGAAGCAACGCCTCTATTTCTTCGTAAAGGTAAATATACTTGGTACCTATGCACCAAGTGTGGCATCAGACACGACGGTCAGCAGGCAGATATAAATATAAAACATCAACAGATATACAGAACGAATCAGAGTAAACGAGTAGACAAAATCATAGGAAATGCATAGTATTCTGATCATAAGAAGTGCATAGTATTCAAATCATAAACAGACTAACAAATAGGCAGCCACATATACTAATTACCACGGGATAGTATCATTGCCCTCCCTTCCTCACATTGAGTTGTAGTGGAGATATAAATAGTTGGGATCATACCCCATTCAATCAAAGTGTTCAAAGTCGATACCCCATTGGCATCTATTGGTGTCCATTACGCCTAATACGAACTGCAGACGTTCTTCTTGGGCTCATGCGGCTTGGGCCTCGTGGGCTCTGGCCCAGTCTGGCCTCAAGGTTGATCCTCTTTGGCTAATGATGCCCCAGCCATGTTGAACGTTAACAGCTGAGTTGTGTCTGACACAAAGAGTCCTAAACAAACATCAGTGAGGGGCTAGGTTTTCTTGTGTGAACAAGATTCATCAAACAATAAGATGGGGAAGGCTCACGTGGATTAGGTTCGGGGGGGGGGGGGAGGAGAATTACCAAATGCCCATTAGGGCCTAAGGTTGGGTTAGGTTAGGTTTTGGGTCGGGTTTGAGCGTCTGGCTCGGGATGCAATAGAAGGACAAAGTTCGGGAAATTAGGTAATCTATCCGATGGTGCCAAAATCTTGAAAAGCGAAAAATACTAAAAAGCCCTTGGAACTTTCTAGAAATAGTAACACACGCCTTTACTGTACCCAAACGGGCTCAGATCTCAACCCAATTTCACACGCGCGATCCTAATGATTAATCGGACATGTTTGGTTTATAAAGGAGCTTAATTATCTAAAAGCACAATTAATTAAGCTAATTACAATCTTGAAATTTCGGAATGTTACGGTTAGGTTCTAATATATTTAAACCAATGTAGTGTATTTTTTTTTTTTTAATTATAACAGAGGGTGTCCTCGCTCTTTGAGCCATAATAATCCCAACGGACTCAAGGGGAGCCAGGTAAATCCCCTAATAACATATTACTTTCAATGCATGGTATAATAACACAGTTTCCTAATATGAGAGTTTTATACTTAAAGACTTCCCATAATTTCACCTAAGATTCATTGATAGAAAAAATTACATTTATGAGAAAATACTAACTAACCATATTCAAAGGATAAGGACAACCTACTAATGTCCCTAAAATCCTAACAAACTAATAATTCTGAACATTCCCCCTCAATCACATCGTACTTTCACTATGATTGTAAACATGAAAAATAAGAACCCTTTAATCTTTAAAAAATAGATGATAAAATATTTTAATAGAAACTATCTTCATGTCTTCTTGGTGGTCACCATCTGTCTATGGATCCATCACTGTCGCAACACGCTCCTATCTAAGTCTGTCGTTGTAAGTGGCCCATTGGATCAGATCTATTGCGATCGTGCAATTTTGATAAAGATGGTGAGATCGTAGGGCTTAGTTGAATGGGTGGTAGGAGAAGATGATCATTTCTTTATTGAAATAGAAATATTGTCGGTGATAATCCCAGAAGGAGGATATATGGTCATACCCGAATTGATTGCAAGATCATCACCGGGCCCAAGCTCTGATACCATAAAAGCTTCGCAAAATATCACCGTAAGATTCATTGATAGAAAAGATTACATTTGTAAGAAAATATTAACTGACCATAAACTGATAATCTTCAACAATACTTTCAAGGATCATATTTATAAAAGTTTTTCCTATCCATGTGGCCGTAAAATCTATTTTTATACACGAGTCCTGCACATTTTTTTATTTAAACACATTCCATTTTGATTGAGAATAGGAGGCTTAAGTTTGATGTACGTTGAGCCTTTCCTCCCCGGCCTTTGTAGTATTTCAATTTAACCAAAGTTAAATGTAACGACAGATAAGATAAACACAATTTAGTCTAAAATTTGGATTGTTATAAATGCCGGTTGAAAGTAAAATGACAGTCGGATCCATTGGATTGTTATAAATGCCAGTAGAAAGTAAAATGACGGTTGGATCTATTGGATCGTTATAAATGCAGGTAGAAAGTAGAATGACAGTCTGGATCCATGTTACACACCTTCATCTTTGGAACCAAATTGATTAGTATGTGATTGAGCTGCACTTTCTAGGATTTGTGTGGACAAAAAGATGAGTGATTGTTACAGTTAGTAAATCATAGAGCTACATGGACAAGCATGAGTGGAATATAGAAGGATTTGAACCAGCCTAAGCCCGTATTCAACATTTATGCGCAAATAACATTTTTAACTTGTTGACAAAAATTGTTTTTAGTGGTGGAGCCAGCATTTTGTTCCGGAAAAATCTTTAGCAATGAATAAATAAATAAATAATGCATAAGATTGTGCAAATCACATTTTTAACCATTTTTTTCAATCTTACAATGGAATCAACTCCTATTGAAGTAAAGATTTGTGACATCCAACGGATGAGGGGGACATTTATTTTGAAAAGTTTGAATTTTCAATAGGTGGGTCTTACTAGAGAGTTCTACTCTCCTCACTCAATATTACTAGGCGATCCACACTAAAAAAAGTTAAAGGGGCCAACACTGTTCTGCTCTTGGACGTTTCCAAACCCAAATCAGATTACCCTCGTGAATTGCTTTCCCTAAAAATGGTGTAAAACTAGATAGAGGGGGAGAATAAGGAGAAGAAGCAAGAGATTGGGGATAGAATTAAACAGTAGAATGAGGAAAGGGGCTGAATATGGGGAACGGTTATTAGTCTTTTTTCTTGCCCAATCTACAGAGACTATAACTATGATTGTTTCAATATTGATTCAACAATAATGCTAGTATCTTAATCCTCTCTTACTGGTAAGGATAGCTTTATTCCTCCCTTCCCAGTATACTAACCATTGGTACTATCATAACCCCATCAACACATTATCATCTATCACAAACACACAAAGGAAATCACCAATATTAAAATTAAATACCAAAATCATATATATTAACAGGGAAAATATTCTCCTCATTAAACTATTAAGTGTTGGTTTTTATCTGTGAATAGTGGAGAGAGTGAGAGCACTTTTATACACCTAAATTATATTCATAGAACACTTTTATATACCAAGATTATATTCATAGTTCCAATGTTTTAGGAATTAACCTGTCTGATCAATAAAGCTAAGATAATGTTATAACAATATCAAATTGGCAAGGCCTATTATTGAGTTGTTCAATTGGTTAGAACTCTTTCTCTCACTCGGCTCTCCAGAATTCAATTCTTGGATACATTGCCCTCTTCTTATGTGTGTGGGCGGGCTCTCTTTTCATTTGTATGACTAAGGCCTATTAATTTGTTCATGAACTGTCATTTTGAAGACCAGTTAAAGCAATAAAAAGTTCACCTGGACAAATGTTTTGGCCAGAATTTTGTACAACTCCTATGATATCCCTTGAATATCATAGTGATATTCAAGGGATATCATAGGGGTTGTACAAAATTCTGGCCAAAAAATTTGTCCAGGTGACACTACTTTTAAAGCAATTGATATCACCGGGTGCGGATTGGGCCGTTGGAAAAATCAAAGGCAACCTTTCATGGGCTATTGACAGATAAGTGGATTGTTGTGCATATGCTCACCTCCTATGGGGTCCAACGGATAGATGACAATAAAAGCTAAACTTGGTCGGTCTGGACCAATATTAGGCGCAGCTAGCAATATGGCCAACAAATTTTATCCTCGAATTTTAGATCCTCAAGAGGGCCATACTTCCTACAAATTTAATTTACTGCATGAATTTAAGAAAGAGGGTTTGTGAAAGAACAGTTCATCTTACCTTGGGCCCCATGTGAGAACAAAAGATGCCGCCAAGTATGTCCCTGTCAATTTGCCTGTACAGGGACCCATGAGTGTCTTACTTTTGTTTTAGCATGAACTCTGGTATTGAAAATACGAGTCACTCAAAATGAAATAATGAATACCTTGCATGTGCATGAGATATGTATGATTTTACGACTAATAAGACCCGATCAAGCCACATGATTGAAAATATGATTACTACAATAATTAATACAATCTTGTTATACAATATTAAAGTCAAGGGTTTTGATGTTAAATTTGAACGTGACTTCTGATTTTGATCGGAAGTTATACCCATGTTCTACAACTCACTCACTTTCTCCTTTTACTTCCGGCATGTAGCTGTAACCGGTATGTCTTCTTCCCACTTTCACTCTATGCGACCACTTCATTTTCATTCCAAATTTTATTGTCCTACTTTCTACCTCACTTCTTCTGGCTTATTTCTACTGTACAAACTCTTGAATTGGAAATAGAGGTACTCATAACTTTTTTTCATTTTAAAAATTATGCTCCGAACCAAATCGTTGTAAAAAAGTACTTAAGGATATTTTTGGCTTATTTAAATTTTTTAATAGATGATAGAATATATTTTGCGTTGGTTTTTTCCAAGCGAATACCGATCGATGGTTATTTTAGAAAATTTACCTTTTGATCTTTGATATTTATTTTTAATCACTTACAAAAATCCTATGAGTGTCCGTTTGTTAGAAATTAGAATGGCTAACACCTAGCCACTTGAGTGTTTGCAGGCTCAGTTCCCGGTGGTGCTTCTAGTAGCAGACAACAATTTGATGTAGCAATAGAGATAGGCGGCGAAACCAGTACTAGCAGACAACAGTCACAACACAATATTGCAGTAGGTGAGACAGAAGAAGAGATCCACCGTAATGTTGATCAAGAGAGAGTTGAACCCGAGATAGAAGAAGAGATCTGCCGTAATGTTGATCAAGAGAGCGTTGAACCCGAGATAGAAGAAGAGATCCACCGTAATGTTGATCAAGAGAGAGTTAAATGGGTGACATCCATTCAAGCGAAAATCAATGCAAACACACGCTCCCAAACAGCAGAGACCTAGACCATCTCCATCCCCAGAGTCCCCAAAGGACTCAGAGGATTTTACCGACGTGTTGATAAACCGTATGAGCCCCGTGTCATCTTAATTGGTCCTTATCATCGGGAAAACCGTCATCTCAAGAACATGCAGAATCGTAAATGGCAGTGTCTGAAAGACATCTGCGACAACCAGAATGGAGGAATATGTGACCTAAATGAGTACTACAGAAAACTTAAGGACCAGGAGAACCGAGCAAGAAGCTTCTACCCCGAAAGCAAACAGCAGCTCAGTAGAAGCGACTTTCTGGAAATGCTGCTGCTTGACGGTTGCTTCATTGTAGATTACCTTGATCGTGCTTCATCGGACGAATCAAAGACCAAAATCTGGAGTGATCATCAAATACGTAATGATCTGCTATTGTTAGAGAATCAGGTTCCTTTCTTTGTTCTCGAGTGTATATATCGCTTGGTCAAACAAACAAATGACAACAATGAACTGATAAAGACGGCCGTGAAGTTTTTCCACTACATCTCTCCCAAAGATCCAAAAACAGGAGTTTTTGAGCCAGAAAAAAGGAGTTTCAAACATTTGCTACATTTATATTATGCATTTCTTTTCTATGACGAGCGCAATGACTGGAAACAAAGAGAAGCATCTCAAGCGCTGGCAATTCCTAGTGCAATCTTCCTCGACGAAGCGGGAGTCAAGTTTAAAAAGCGTAAGACTATAGACAAAGCTATGGAAGTAAGGTTCAAAGATGGAGTCATGAACATCGCACCTTTGGTCGTAAACACTTTTACTATTTCTCAATTTCTAAACCTCATCGAGTTTGAGCGGGCCCACCCTGACATAGAACCTCGGTTCACAGCCTTTGCTCAATTCATGGATTACATCATAAACACATCTGAAGATGTCGCACTGCTCCGAAAGAAGGGCATTCTGGAACATGCATTTGGCAGCGATGAAGAAGTTGCCCGTATTTTCAACCAGTTAACCGGTGGCACTTCCCACCATCTCCCTTGGGAACTGAAGAATGTTTATGAAAAAGCGGGTAGACATTGCAAAGCCAAGCGGAACCGCTGGCGGGCGACCTTTTTGCGAGACTATTGTAGCAGTCCATGGGCAGTTATGTCCATTACGGCTGGAGTTCTCCTCGTTGCTTTTTCCTTTATTCAAGTCTTCTTTACTATGTACAACCGTTTTAGGCCTGTGCCTCCACCTTCATCTTAATTTTAGTTCCATCAATGAATGTATTGTTGTGTTTAATGGATATATATATATATATATATATGTGTGTGTGTGTGTGTGTGTCTTTTTTTATATCTATTTATAGCAGCTCCTCTGTTCACAAAGCAATTAGACGTGTGCATGCAAATTATGGACTTAAATTATGATTCATCAATTATTACAATGGAGAGGATACGTAATATTGAATCACAAAGCTCAAATTCTGTGATTTCATTTTTATGATGATGGAAGAGTCGATTTTAGTAAGCTTGGTGTAATAGGAAAATTGCTAATGTAAGAGATGAGAAAAGCATCACACGAATGGTTTTTGTATTATATTGCGTTTATACAAACATTACAGGGCATGAGAGATAAAGAACTGCGCGCAATAGACTTACAGAGTATCACTCTTGTATAACCATTTTTCAGGGAAAAAATTAGTAGTTTTTCATATAATAATGAATTTCCATTTGTTTGCTGAAGTAAAAGTCCTTCAAAATCAAATTCAACCATTGCAGCATTTTCCAAAGGAAGTTTGAATATTTCCTACGACATTAATTTGGCCCAGGATTGGATTAAGTAATAGAAAGCCTTCTCGCCTTCTCCGAAAAATCAGGACCGCTACTGCGGCCTGTGCCTTGCTCGCTTGCCTTTTTTTCTCTCTCGGTATAGAGTCCCGCTGATCATATCTCCATGGATATTTATGATATCCAAATCAACGCTTATCTAATGAAGATTGAGAAAGCTGATTGTAAACCTACGGACAAGGCTGCTTCATATACTTTCTATTCATAGGTTAAGAATATCTCTTACAAATGTAAAGTTCCAGCCGCCATATTTCATACAAATGTAAAGTACCAGCCATAGACAATCTGGAAATGTGTTTTCACGTGTAAAGTCCCTATACTCTTAAGTGTATATTAGCTTAGTTAATTATATTATTAGTTAATTAAGCTCATTTAGAAGCCAAACATAACTGATTTAATAATAAGAACACGTGTGCGAAGTTCCGTTGAGATATGAGTTTGTTTGGGTATAGTTGGGGTAGACTGCAATTTCCAAAAAGTTCGAAGGACTTTACTGTAATTCTTTTTTTTTTTTTTTTTTTTTTTTTTTGAGATTTTGGTACACTTGGATAGATGTTTTAATTTCATAAACTTTTTCCTATATAGAAGAAATTAAAAAACACACCTTCCAACACTATATGGATAAAATCAATCAAGGAAAATAAAACCAAATGGATAAGTTGGTAGTAAATGGTACAAACTCAGTTTAGAGTCACATAGTGACAATCTTCACATAGTTCAGAAACAAGTTATAGAATAAGAGGATAAAGAAAAAGAGAAAGGAATAGATTTCTTGCTACCATAGCTCATTTGAAGCCAAAGCACTAGTTGTTGCATGTGTGCAAGTGAGATTTGTTAATACGAGCTGATAATGATACAAAATCTTAAGAGTTTTGAATTTATACACGCAACTTAAGAAGAGTAGTTCTAGAATACTTGGATATATAAGCATTGTGTTTGGGTTTTTCACAAATTACAAATGAAAATGATATACTTGCAGAACATTCTTCTCACGCTGTGGAGTTCTCGAATGGGAAGTTGTGGGATTTTCAATGCCTGTAGTTCACAAAAGTGGAACCCTCCTGAAGTAAAGGCAGGACACAAAAACCCACGTGACAGCCCTAGATGAGAGGATTTTGTTTTCCATTTCTATGATTGGTGAAATAATATAAATGACATAATAATATCAATAGGCACTGAGATTTTTTTTTTTTTTTCGCTAAATGGTAAATTTGTATTAGAAGGGAAAGAAGGGCAAAGCCCAAAGGAGAAGGAGAAGAAAAAAATACAACCAAATGGCAGCAAACTTAACAAAAAGGCCAACCTCTAAAAAAAGGATGGGCTGAGCATGAAACAAAACAACAGGAACCAGAACAGGAAGATCAGGAAACCAAACTACAAAAGGGAGAACAAAAAACACTATATCTTGATGCTCTACGAAAGCAGCTGGGACCAGCAGCAGCAAAGCACATTCAGGACAGAGGAGGCCCCTAAGTTGAAACAGAGCACCCGAAGCAGCACAGAACAAAAGATTCCAAGGCAGAGAGCAGAGCACTAGGAAGCTTCAGCAGATACTGCACACCAAAGATATGCACCACAACGCAACGAGCTACACAGCACAGAGAGAGAACCACCTCCAAACAAACCCAAAGCAAAGCAAGCACAGCACACAAAGCATTGCTTTCCATTGCTTAGAGCAAGAAGAAGGAAATGCAAACTAATGGGAGGAAGAGGAAAAGAGCAGGTTAAGCACCCCACCCCAAGGACCTCAAAATTGGATGAGAGGGGGTTGACTTACTTGTAGCAGACGAAAACATCCCACAATAGAAATCATTGAATAACGGCTGCGCTTTCTTCAGGGATGGCTTTAAGCTGCGATGTTTGGCGGCATTCCGAAGAGACCAGATAATGTAGATTGCTTGGAAGAAGATTGCAGCTACATATTTTCTTCCATGGCCATCTACAGCCTTGATAAGGGCAGACCAAACTGAAGAGGCAAAAATAGGGGAGTCTATGGGCGAGCCATCTATGCTAAGAAGCCAATGCCAGAACTAATTAATTAGCCAGAGAACAAAAGAAGAAGGGGTGGAGGTCTGACTCACTGTTGCTGTGGCAGAAGTAACATCGGGAAGCCATTGAGAACCCTTTATGCATTGCCCAATTGTTTGTGGGCGTTTTCCTGAGAAGGAGACGCCAACTGAAGTAAGACAGCCTGGGATTGAGGGTGTTGTTCCAAACTAGCCCGTCCCATTCAACAGCTGAGTCTCTCGACCTCAAAGAGTCCCAGGCAATCCTGAGAGTAAGAACCCCTAAAGCTACTCCAATCCAGGAGAGATTGTCTGGAGCAGAGGTACCAGATAGAGGAATAAGATTGGTCTTCTATAGGAGTTAGCTTATAACCTCCGCTGGAATTGTAGCAGGAATGGACCAGGAGTTTCCTTAGATGAGGTCCACTACTCGGTCATTACCAGAGAATTGAAGAAGGGGAAATCTTTGGGCAATTGGAACTTGCTCAATCCAGTTATCATGCCACAGCATGATGGAGTTATCGTTCCGCAGCTCCTAGCGGCTACCAATCTGTAGAAGGAAAGCCAAGGATCTGATTCTTTTCCAGATACTGGATCCAGCCTTAGTGTTACTAGAAAACCAAATAGGATAGTGCCTAAAATATCTCCCACGGAACCAAGAAGGCCAAAGAGCATCAGATGTGGCAGCAGGCTAACCAAGCTTTAGCAAACAAGCATTGTTGAACTCTTTCACCCTTCGCAGACCAAGGCCCCCTTCAACTTTAGGCACACAGACCTTTTCCCAATTCATCAAATTACTTTTCTTTTTATCAGAGCTAGAGGACCACAGAAAGTTACGCATAAGTCTTTCAATTTGCAGGCAGATTTTGCTGGGGATGGGGATAACAAGGGAGATGTGGAAGGGGATTGAGGAGAAAACATGCTTCGCCATAATTAGCATCCTTCCAACCATCAAGCCTGGTTCTAATAAAGTCCAAAAGATGGTTGAAATGGGAATGTCTAGAGGTACCAAAGAAGATGAGGACTCCTAGATAAGCAAAGGGAAGGTAGGCCCGATTGATTGGGATTAGATCAGAAATCATTTGGGCTCTTCTAGCTGAGCATTTCCCCAAGTAGAGGTTTCTTTTCAAGAGGTTAAAGCATTGACCAGATGAAGCTTGATAAATGGATAGTAGCTCTTTTAGGTTACGCAGGCCACGCTTGTATGCTTTTAGGAAAAGCAAGATGTCGTCGTAGAGCAAATGGCAGGGGGTGGCAGGAACTGGAGAGACTGGAAAATGAACTGGAGAGATTGACACTATTTTCCCAGAAGACCTTAGATACTCTATGTGAAGACTTAGGATCCCCTCTGCTAGGATGAACAAATAAGGAGACGGAGGGTCTCCTTGGCGAAGACCACAAGAAGAAGAGAAGAACCCGGAAGGGCTGCACTGAGATAACAACAGACAACACAATTTTAGAATCCCAGATTTTACCACCTCACCTTGTTTTCAAATGTATTTCATGTTTGTCTCTCAATTAAAATAAGATTTCGCAGTTGGATGTGCTATCCTTTAGAAATTAGAAACGATTCTTTTAAGAACAAGATTAAGGGCTGCTGCATGGTAGTATATGGTGCAACACCAAGTTAAATACATGGGTGGTGCTCGCCTTTGGAAAATCTCGTATTAGACCGAGCACCCATTGTAGCGATCAAATTATAAATTATTATTCAAATTAACGAGATGGCCAACGTTGGACCAACTAAATCTGAAATCTGTAATTAACGTTCATTACTTCCTCTTTTTAATGGGCAGAAATGAAAGGAATATTTCATGTGTGAAATCTGGTGACCAATCCATTGGTTATCCTACTGAAAACAACTTAGAATATTTAGATATAGAGTACGCAATGCCCCAAAAGTTGTAAAAGAATTTGGATTTCCCGAAGGTGGGCCCTGCCCATGTTGTTAACATGGATTTCCCAAAGGTGGGCCCACCCATGTTGTTAACATGAGCGCTGTACCATACTATATCCCATGCATCACGTATTTTCTGGAAAAAAAAGATCCTTTGTAAAATGAAAAAAGTATTGAATGAGAGACATTTGAAGATAAAACAAAAATGAAGATTTATAAACAGCCAATTTAAAGGGTTGGCCAGTGAGAACATGCCCCAGCCCCAACTGTTTTGGCCAGTGAACTCACTGGGTAGATCACATCGTCAAGAGAATTATGAATATCGGTAAAACGACTACCAGTGGCCTCAATCGAAATATGATCGTATCATAGACATGATTGCATAATGCACATCTCCCAAGGGCCTTATGAATTGTTTGGAAGGAATTATATATGATCGCTCAGGAGCGACAACAATTCCTCCATCAACAGCACATTTGCTGCGTCTCCTGCTATACAATTCTCAAAACACATATTCTATTGATGTACCACTTATCTCAAAATCAATTGGTGATGGAAGCGGCACAACAATGGTTTTATGGTGAAGGCAAGAGCTCAATCACCACTATTACCGCTCAGGAACAATGGTGGACGTTGACCTTAACAATGTGGCATTGTGGTAACAGCAGCGCCATCACACTATCTTTCATGTAAGTGTCAAAAAATGGTAAGAAAAATAAAATATGGGTTCTCTCTCTCCTGAAAGAAAAAAAAAATGGAAGCATTAGTTTCTATCTTTCATTCATCTCTTGAAAACATAATAATAAAGAAAAGATTTGATTCTCATGAGAAATTAAAGAATTGTGCATATGCCTAAAGATTCAAAATCCAACTTGTATATCATAGGTCACAGATTGAAATAAAAGGGTTTTTAACTTGGTTAAAACGGTGCTCATTAGAGGTTATGAGCTCTAATCATGTTAGAAATAAAAAGAAAGAATTTAATGCCAGCGGATATATAAATCAAGTGTGCCCCATCCTGGTTCGAATTACTCACCTTCTCAAGTGTGCACCTTGTACGCACCTCGCTGTGGGGCTCAATTGGAGGTGGGACCTAGGGCAATTTGAAGATCTCCCCGGGCCTCTCCTCTTTTAAAAAAATTAGCCCCCAATCGATCATCCTATCATATTCGTTCGAGCTCTATAAGTTTAACAATGTACAGTTCATTAGGCTGTATCCATTCAGCCCAAGGCTTCGGCTGTGCGGTGCTAGGACGAGACAAGGCCCGACACGACATTTATATAAAAAAATATACTGATTTTTTATATAAAGAGATACTGATTTTTTTTTATATAAAGAAATACTGAAGTTTTTAGATAAAGAAATACTTTTTTTTATATATAAAGAAGTACTTATTTTTTTATATAAGTAAAAATATAAATTTAAAACAATTAAACTTTTATTTTTCATTTATAAACTTATAGTTGGAAAACTCTTCGAGTTGACTGTTGACTCTCCTGAGTCATCTTGTCTTGATGAAGGGCCGAGTCAAAAATAAGGGAGACTTAGCCGAGTTATCTCATTTTAATAAGTTGTTTGTATTCCAAATCATTTAATAGGCAGAGCTAATTGTAAAACAATTAATATTTATTTATAAGTAATTATGGATTAGGTTTGGAGTCGGTGGTTTAAAAATGATGACTGGAATGTAATTTGAAACTTATATTTGATCCTATAGTTTCGATATTTGGACTAACAAACTGTATAATGTGCAATATTTTTTTTATTTTTCTTATTGTAGTACTTTTCTTGTATATGTAAAATTTATTAATTTGTATTAATTATTATGAATCATGTAAATAAATCTATTTTTAAGATTTTAAAAGTAATGGGTGCATTTTTAAATATACTTGAAATTATTTTTAAAAAAGTACGACTCTCTAAAGTCTCCTGGTTTACTCTATCTGAATCGATTTTTTTACATTGGACAAGTCAAGTTTGAGTAACAAGTTTTCGAACATTGTATAAACTAGCATCAATGTTTGTACATTTATTTTAATAATTTTAAATTTATTTCAAGTTGAAAATTCTAAAAATACATAAAGTCTTTTTCAATTTATAGAAAAACTTTAAATAAATAAATAAAAGATTTTAGGAAAGACATATGGGCCGGCCTATTGGGTGGCATGACCCAGCCCATTCGGGCATGCGGCACGGCCGGTGAATTTTCATGGGCTGGTACGACACGGGTCACGCACGGGTGGGCCAGCATCAAAGCACGCTAATTTAGTGCACGCGACGTGTGCGATAAGTCGATAACTCCTTAGTAAATGTACATCGAAACCAGTACTCTCTCCCTCTCTCTCTCCAAAATGGCAACAATCGCTTCTCCTTCTTCTTGTATAAAGACCACAATTCCTTCCCCAGGTATATTAAAGCCTCCTATTTCATCCCAACTGCGTATTTTTTCCCTTCTAGTTAGGTACTCTGACCACATTTATTTTGCAGTAATCTATTCATATGTTTCATCGGTTGGTGTGCGTTTGAATTTTTGGATTGCTTTTCTTTCCTTTGTTCTTCCTCTAGAACTTCACATCTTAATTTTCTTACACACCCATTTTCCTGAAATTGTATTTTTCAGGTAGAAGATTCAAATACTCAGGCGAATATGTGGTAATCATTTTCAACCACTACATGTAAACTTTTTGTTTTCCCCCATTTACCTTCCTCTTCCAAGTGGGTGGTTTATTCATTTTTCAATAGCTGTTTTTTTACAATGTACTAATACAACCCATGAAAGATTCATTTTATTCAAGAAATAGTTAACCCATGAGCTTGTAATTGCTCTGAAGTATTTTTTTTCTTAAAGGATTAATGAGACCTTATTGATGTGTTATGCTGGAAATAATGACAGTGATAGTAATCTGAGGAAAATAAAGAAACAATTCGCCCCACATACTCGAAATTGCTGAAATAATTCACTGGTTGTAGCGATTTGTTTTATTTCTGAAAGAAACAGTGCGACCCAGATGATCATTTTTCTGAAATATCGAAAATGATACAATTTAGTATGGTCTTTTGGTTTTAATAAAGAAGTAGAATGACCTGTGTCAGCACAACACATCCTTCAGGGCATGTTTCTTTGAGAGAATTGTGCGAATTTTTGTATGGGAGAATTCTGAGAATCCAAATGCTGCCCCCAAAGTAGAATTCCAAATACTCAACCCGGGCCTATTAGGTTAAAGGCATTTCTGATAAGAAATTAGGCTTGTTGGGGATTTTTGATAAGATGTGACATATTGTCTCCCGGGCATTCCAAATACTCCATTTGATGCAAAAATTGAGAATTCCAGACCACACGAGAAGGCACTTGGCCTTGTGAATTTCCAGAAATGCTGGGGGGCGGGGGGGGGGGGGGCGGGGGGGGCAGGGGTCATGAAATATAATGACCTGTCTTTGTGGCATATTTCAGCAACCACAGTTCTCAGAGCAGAACTTGAGTTGTGGAGCAGAACTTGAGTTGTGGCTAGAAATGAACTACATACTTAACTGAACACACTTCCTACCTCCCCACAATAGAAGAAAAAAGAACATGACTGATTTTCATTGATATTCCTATCATAATTTGAATTATTTTGTTACAAATTACACCAGGAGAGAGCGCTTTTCGGAGAGAGCGCTTCCTATACACATACTAACAATAGGCAACAAGAGGTTCCAAGGGATTCAGGCTCAGCTAATAGTTGAAGAATACAATGAGAAGCTCAAGCACTATGGCAGCGTTGATGATGTCCAAATCAAATCCAATCCAAAAAATACAAGGTATGCATATCTTGTCTCTACAATATGCTACCATTCAATCTGACATTTATATATATTCTACTTTCCTGTGTATTTGCATAATGACAAAAACAATACAAGAAAATCAAATTAATGCATTTGACTCAGTGAGTAGTTGATAGAATGATTTTCTAATGCTGTGGATATTGTTGGCAATAATTAGTAGTCCTAGACTCCTAGTTTCTATTGGCACTGCTGTGAACTGTGCCAGCTTTTGATATGACAAGCAATAACTAAAGTGAAAATTGGTGATGGGAAAAATTGATTTTTTCTAAACTGAAGAATCTGGCTTCAGTTACATTTTAGAATTCTTGCGTCGAATTCCCACATTGGTCATAAGATAAATTTTCCTTGAATCTTCTTCAAAAATCACTTTTGCCTACCGACAAGTTTTTTTTTTTTTTTCATCACTTTTCTAACTAAAGAGTTTTTTATCAGTGATGTTATGGCCCAGATTAAAGGGGAAGACAATATTATCATCCAGCACATCAGGTCTGAAGACTGGGAATCACCTTTGAACCTTCATATGCTGACCAAAACATTATTTTATTATTATTATTAATGTTTTGGGGTCTTTCCTTATTGGGTGTTTGTTAAGATTGGTATTCTATGCATGGTTATGTAGATATGCTTTGCCGTAGAGATGATATGAAAATGAAATGCTTAGTCCAACAATGTTGTCTCTTGATTCAGGTTTTCATTTGTGTAATGGGTCCACCTTCAGTTAAATATCAAAATGATAGGTGGGCCCCATTCGTGAGGCGCTAAGGAAAAATCTGCCACTTTAGAGTTAATACTCATAACCCTTCCATCAGTGGTCAGAAAATTAATTACTTAAAAGTCTGGGAAATTATATTTCTTTCTAGTTTTTGTACAAATGTTAAACCCGAAGCATACCATAGAATTTTGGACAGAACTTATGTAGGGGAAATCATGAAAAATGGTAACACATAACAGGGGCGTGTCAGTATGTTAGGTTTTCTAGGGCCTCCCATGTTGGTCATCCTGCTTGTGTCTCACATTGGTACATGCATCTATGTGCAAGTTGCAGAGACAACTTCGAGGGGTAGCTCAGTTGACCTTGGCCACGGTTTGCTCTTGGAGGTTGAGGGTTCAAAACTGCGCTACCACACTCAGGCCACTGGGGATTTACCCTACTCCCCCCGGGCCCATAAGGATTAGTCCGGCTCAAAGGGCCGGGACACCCTCTGTTATAAAAAAAAGTTGAAGAGATCATTGCATATGCGGTCCATGTATGGTTATATAACCACCATCCATTTTATCTTGAGATTCAGGAATTTGCCACAATTAGTGAGCATGTTTCTGATCTATTATGATCTTTTACCTCGTAGAAAGTATTTATAAACTTGCTTTTGGTAATTACTTTTAACTATTATTTTACTTTTTGAAAAGAGCCTGTGGCAAAGTTGGAAGGTACCCAGCGTTGCAAGGTTGCGGGTTCGAGTCGTATTACCCTTTGGTAGAAAAAAAAAGCGTTCCTTATAACTTTTGATTTTTTTCCGTGCTTTGATTTTGATTTCTCAGGTTGTGGTGTTGAATGAGCGTGGGCTATATATTGGTTCTGAACAAATGGCTGAGTTGGTGGGGGATGCAAGGAAAACAGTGTGAGTTTGACTTTAATAGTAGAAAATATAAATATACAGTTTTAAGCTAGGAGATGTAAATGGTTGTATTTGCTTTGGTTACTTCTATTGTTCTGTGCTGATAGCGGTGTCATCAACACATTGGCAATGTTTGTTTGCATTACAATACATAGAAATTAAATACATAGGGTGGTTAACAATGAAGATCAAAGGTGAATTTAAAAAAAACGAGCATCAAATATCATCTTCTTTTGATTTTATTTCCTCTTGATGTGCATTTTTGGAAATTCATCTTTAATCTTCATTTTTAATGACCATATGCATTCAATTCCTATGTATTCTAATGCAAACAAATAGGCCCTATTGTATGAGTGTTTGCAAGGTTTTACAGTCTCCTCTTGTACTATTTTTTTTTTTTTTTTTTGTATTTTATTTTATACTTTTAAACTCTTAGCAATTTTCTCATCAGGTATCACATGGGAAGGCCGTAGCTGTAACCTTGTTCTTTCATCTTCTCAAAGAAAAATTTCATTTTCACTGGTAATATAAGTGTTCTACAACTTGATGCAGCACAAGGGCTGTAAAGAAGGCAGCTAATGGTCTGGCATGAATTGCCAAACTACTTGGGAACTGGAGACTGTCCAGCATGTAGATGATATTTAAATGAGGTGGAAAGCCAACCTGAAGTAGGTTGAAAATGATCACTCTACCGGCATCCTAGACTCCCTTCCAGACAAGTAGGAATCAGCCTACTCAATCTGTAAAACAAATAATCACAGGCTGGAACCTGCAGGATATAAGTGGGAGTCACTTAGTTCATAGAGGTATTGCTAATGTCACTTGGGAAAGTTTTCTCAAATCGGACATTAGATCTTCTAGTGTGACACAATGGATATTTTTTTTTTTTTTTTTTTTTTTTTGTACTGAACTATTTGAATATGCACAAGATATTATTTCCCTACCTTGAAATGATTATATATTACTTGAGCATTTTAAATTATGTTATCTGAGTCTGTTTAAGTGATTAAAGTCGACCTGGATGGTCATTGAGTTGAGACCTGTGTTCGGGTTTTCAGACTTTTCTAGAGATCCACTGAAAGGAACTTATTCAGTCCTGTGGGTCACCATATGCCTGACAGAGGTGTAATTTAAGCAGCGATCAAGGTGTGTACCATATATGTGTTATTATCTCAAGATGGAGATCTTAATCCTAGAGATTAGGATGGATAGCGTTTTTCCTTTAAAGGATTTTTTCTGCCCAGATCTCTGAAATATATTTATACGGTGATATATCTCACAAGGAGGATACACAATTTTCAGCCATCTCATCTCTCCTTTTGTTCTTTTTTTTTGGGCCTTTTTGTTTGTGGATATTTAACAGGCCCTTATAGTTGATATTTTGGATCATTCTAATTTTTTAGGGATGATTCTTGGTTGCTTAGCTTCTAGATCTCGGGTGACTTCTGTTGAGGAGTGGGCTCCACCCGATAAGTATTGAAAATATTTATGCTGCGGCATATCAAAACATATACACACGCCACAGGACCACGTCTTATAACCTCCATACTGATATGCCAAATACAAGACAGTCATAAATATCATGTGCACATAAAAATGTGACGAGTCCGTTCTATGGTGACTGTTTGAGATCTCAAACTATCACCCACCACAAAATAATTAGTAGAGGAAGCATAAATACTTTTCAATACTACCGAGCCACTCAACAACTTCATTTCAAGTGGCTGTTCATTTAATGCTCTTTTCATTTGTAATACTTGTAGGATCATCAACAATTGCATTTTGCATTGGCGGCCCTCATGGTCATGGGTGACAATTGCGTGAACGCGCCGATGTGTCTGTCAGGTTGTCCTCCTTGGTCTTAAATCATCAAATTTGTTTTAATAATGCTTTTGGAGCAGCTTTACAGGTAAGAACGTTTTCATTGGTTCTATTCCCAATCCTTTATATAATGATTTTGGATTTTTGAAGCAACAGTCGAGCACTCAATCCAAATTAGTGCAGTCTTTCTATTGAGGAAAAAACAACATATAGAACTGTGCAAATCAGATGAACTGGGCTACCAAACTGGTTTGGACTGACTGAATTCATGTCCCTCATGGTTTGAACTGGCAGTTCATTGTTGAAGCATCCACTTCACCCTCCACTAGATTTTGAGGACAAGATTCATACTGGTTGAAATTATCGGGGAGAATTCTTTTATTGTTAAAATAATTTGGTCATATTAATTGACTTGTGTCAATAATTTGGTCATATTAATCATCGACTCGTGTCATTTCTAAACAAGCAACAGGCTACAAAAAAAGGAAAGTGGAGGGGGGGGGGGGGGGGGGGGGTGGCTTGCTTTTGGAGAAGCAAACCACAGTCCTATCCATACAATGTGGCCCCCCTATAACCAATCTGAGCCTTGTCACAAACACCTATCCCCATTAATTGGCCCTCATCTTAATTTGGCATCAACCATTATCCATTGTTGGATTGTATCTACAACATAATTTCTCATCCCCGAGGGGCCCTCATATTAACTAGAGCAGGCTGTTAATAAGCAAACCCAGGTTTTTGTTCTTTTTTTTTTTTTTTTTTCTGCAAAGACAGGGTTTTCCCTTTTGTGCTCTGCTGTGAACAACAAAATGAAAGCTTGACTCTAGTAGTTTGGCTCGTGCACTAATAAACATTTGGCTCAGGCTAAGTTTCTAATTGATGTGTGAGTTTTGAACATTTCTTTGAAGCCTAAACTTGACTGTTTATTAAACTAGGGCATGGACTACTCTCAAAGGACAGAAGTACCATCACTAGCGTCACTTTTCAGAAAGATACCCAGATTGAAGGATCAATATTCATTAGGTTTTGTCTCTATACCAAAAACATACCCAGATTGAAGGATCAATATTCAACCTTTTTCAGTTTTTACAGTGAATTTGAAAAGCCACTGGCTTTTCCAAAACATCAAATGTCAATCAGTCATACTGATTAAAAAAAAGAGCCAATACCCCATTTTAAGAAACAGGAGAAAAAAAGAAGATACTCTAAGTTTGGAACAAAGCAGGCTTTTGGAAGTTGGAACGGCCTTCATCCACAGTGGGAGATATTATCAATAATACTAATCATTTGATCATCAAAGAAAAATCTCACATGATCGCAAGACCATATAATTCCCACCCCAAAACGCAAAGCTTCACATACTTCTAGAAGATCAAGGCTAACTAGAACCATCAAAGTTGTGACAATTTATTCTTTTAGAATAATTGATGACATTACAACAGTGGAGAATTTATGTTCAAAGTTCCTTAATTTCTTAAAAACATCTCCCGGCAAGCATCCATCTTGCGAAAATAGCATCTATAAGCAACTGATTGTCAACTGTAAAACTCTTGTTTCTTGCTAGTTTTGCTCATGCCAATTAAGCACACTTCATCTTATTTAAAATCGCAATGCGTTATTTAAAATCGCCATGCAATACCCAGCTTTGTATATTATATCCGATTCAATTATTAGACATTGTCTGTAAAATATTAAAGAAGTGCTGGATGTTCACGAGGTTTAAAGTTACCACATAAGACTGCCTGAATGTAGGTACATTGTATAGGAAAAAGGAATTAAGTGTGAGACCCCAGCCACTGGCCCCAAGAATGGGACAACAAGGTCAGCATAAATACCTGCACCATGTTTACTCTGCTCCTGGTTTTGTGAAGGGATAATCCCTGGCATGAGTGCAGGGTAAAATATTGGAAACTTATGGATATCAACTTCAGGAAATGCTGGAAAATTGGAGAATATGGGCACCTGAAATTCTGTAACAACCTTTCTCTTTACATTGACTGAAATGAAGAGAACTTCTAATCTAAATGAGAAAAAAGAACAAGGGGAATGGGAGAAAAAGTCAACCTTACCTCTATGCTGACAATTTGAGCGTGTGCAGTGTACAAGAAAGAAAGAAGAGATAAGTACAGCAGCCTTGAATCTCAGTCATTTTTTTTTCACTTAATATAACATATGAAGCATTAGTCTAGCAACTAGAGCCAAGAGATTAAACATCATACAGAAGATCTGTGAAAGATGCATATGTTCGGAGGCATTAAAGTTGTTACTTTAAGTAACTAGGTTAATATCCTTGGACTAAGCTATGGTTGGAGGGCTACAATCATTTTAGGTAGATTTACAACGCATTTACTCAATTTTAGCTTTGATCAACTCTAGCACATGAATGGTTTCATTCTACAAGAAGCACACATATTTAGAGTAATAGTTGGTTCATGCCAAGGACTTATCTTATTTTATTTATTTATTTGTTTTTTACATCCATAGGTAGAAAAACTTTGTTGAAAGATCTAAATGTACAAGGATATAATCATGTTAAAAAAATGCTAATTAGAGGTTGTGAGTTCTAATCATGTTACAAATAAAAAGAAAAAAATTGAATGAAAATGATATACATAAATCAAGATAATATTTTGTGCGTACCTCATCCATAAATGTGCCCCATCCTGGTCTCACTTACACTGCAGGTGGCATCTCACCACAATTACTTCTCACAATGGATTCGAATCCTCTTAGCTTTGGCAGGTATTTAGACATTATGTTGCCCGAGATTGAAAAAAAGGATTGGAGGAAGGGTGCACAGGTAAACTCAAGCATGATTGCTTATGTCTAATTTAATGTTTAGAGGGCTGCATGGATTTCTAGAAAATATGTATGAATTTTATGGTATACCTCTAAGCCTTTTTCAGAAAAAGTGAACATACAAATGAAAGACCGTTATAACATATGCTATGTCTGTATTTGAAATGTTAACCTAGAGATAGTGCTACATGAATGATTGATAATGGTCAATTGTTTCACTTGCAGCAGAGAGAGGTCTTAATAATCATTAAGAAGATTATAATAATTTCCTGAAAGATAAATTATGGTGTGCCTTAGTGATGTATTGCTGAAGTCCTTAACATGTGTTATTGTCCACATGTGTGCATGTTTACACTCTTCCTGAAGTTGGCGTGTGAGTGTCAATCTTACTGGCTATAACATATTGAAAATGAATACATCCTTGGGCTTTGGTGAGAATGCCAACCAATTAATTGCTAATTCTGATTTAAGGGTGTGAAAATATGCCCCTCTGCAGCTATATCTTTGACAAGGTGACAATCAACTTCCTTGTGCTTTGTTCTTTAGTGGTTTTGGTGATGTGAATTACTGCTTGCTGGTCTTGAAATAGTATTCTCAGTTTAATGAGATATCACTGGAGCTGTGTTACTCCACATTCAGTATGGGCCACGGCTATCTATCTCAACACTTGATTGCACCTGACTGAGCAATCACACTGTGCTGCCATGCATTCGCCCCACAAATCTGCACTGTCTCGAAGTAAATTGATGATTGGAAGGAGTCCTAACCCACTTTGCTTCCTGAAAAAGTTTAGAAATTGATATGTCCATCAAGCTTATAGAAGAGTCCCTTTCCAGGTGTGAATTTGAGAGATTCAAGAATTCTTCCGACTTCTTCCATGTCTCGGCATCTGAAGAAACTAACTAACAACACCAACTACAGAATGTATACTTGTCCTCGTGATAGATAAAATAACTTCCAACAAGCCTTTAATATTGTCCAGAATCATCAAGACTCTAAGAGGTTTTCCGTCCTCAACTTTAAGGTGGTGATTTATTGATCAGATAGAATCAATTGGTTTACATCCAAAGAATCCAGTTTCTCTAAGACGATCAAGACTATATTTTCTCGGGGAAAGATAGGACTCCTTAGATTTTGCGACCTCTATTCCCAAAATTTATCCATTCTGGCGTCATTTTAAGTCCATGGGACTGGGAATTCAAAGATTAATTTAACTTGGCTGTTTATTTATTTATTTATTTATTTTGTTTTATCTGGTGATGCTTAATGGCAGACGGTTTTATCCTCAGAAGTGTATTAATCAGTGACACAAAAATGCATATTTATGGTTCTGGCTTTTACTTGGATTTATTTTGCAGTGGTTCTCAATGAAGCGGCAGCATGCTTTGCTGGTTTTCGCAGACAGTCTTTACTATTTAAAATTCAAGAATTTCTGTAAGGTACAAACGTGCCTCTTTTTATGATGATATTAGTTACTACAATTTTAGAGTCCTCATTTACTGTATACATACACTCTTTGTCTGCTTAAAAGCATAAAAATAGTACAGTATTGAGTATTGTATTGATTCTGAAGGAATGAATCTCTGCTGATGTTTGCAAGGGAGTTTACATGCAGACAACACCATTGGCCCATGTGAAGCCCAACTTGTGTCATTGAAGCCATTCATGTCATAGCAACTCCTATGAAAGTCATTTGTTCAGATTTCACTACAATGGGAGGGACATAGACCATTGGGTTGATCAATGTCTAAAGGCAGTTAAACTCAGCAGAGAACCTCTCTTTTCAAACATTTATCAATCCAATGCTGTATAACTAACTGGGTGAATCAGAAAAAGGTCATCCTTAAGGAAACTCCTATCCAAGGATTAGTGTAGAACCATTTCTTTTGATTCTGATATAATAATTACAAAGGAGAAGTACATGAAATAAATCTTTTTAATGCAGTTCTTTTTCTTAGTGCAGCTTGTGTATCTGCTGTGTTCTGAAATCATAAAAGTACTTTAGAAAAAATCTAAGTAATAAAATGCTCAATTAGTTTTCCTATTGACCTCTGGCAATACTAGCGCCATTGTCTTCTATTTTTAATGTGTAAAGTGATTTATTAAATGAAAGCTTGAAGAAAAAGTTAAAGAAGCACAAATGAAAAGGACAACAGGATATGGACAGTTTACCAAAAAAAAAAAAAAAAAGAGGAAATGGAAAGCACGCTCCTTTTAAGGGCATTTGCTATCAGAGTTGCTTCATGCAAAGAATTAACACGCAATTTGAACTCCCTATTAAGGCGGGTACCTGAGGTCTTTAAAATACCAGCAAGTTGATCTACGTAGTACCAAAGTCCAAGTTGAGTTTTAAAGTTGTGTGTAGAATTCATTATTTCTTTAAATTTCTATTGACTGTATTTTAGTTAACCTAAACAGCTGAAGTACCTGGATGTCAATTTGTCCACTTTACTCATTATTATTATGCTATAAAATTATTAAAGGAAGGATTTCTCCATACCATGTTTTTAGAACTCAGTGAAGCAAGTTGTATTGCCCAGTACATAAAGGTTTCAGGGATCATTATTAACGATTTTTAATGGAATTTTTCTGTCACCCAAAATGTATAATGTTGTATTGAAATCCTAGTCTCACCACCTTTATTTTATGTTTTGGTTAGTTTATTTACATCTGAAACACTCTATATGCAATTAAACATAAGTTTTACACATTTTTCTATTTTCTAATTATTCTCTTTTTAGAAAAATAGGTGAAGTGATCCAAAATATCTGTCAATAACCAATATATGGGTTAATACGCAAAAATTTTGGCATTGGCCAATGCAGTATTTAAAACCATGCTTCATACAGAATATTTAACAGCTACGATGCCTAAATATTTCCAATAGGTAATGTATCTCTGATGCTTAGATTTATTTTATGAAATATATGCTTGTACCACATCCATAGTGTGTCCCTGCTGTATTTGGGCATCATAGCTAAGCAATAGATCGTTTCCAGAGCTCCTTTTTTTTTTTTTTTTTTTTTTTTTTTTTTTTTTTTTTTTTTTTTTTTTTTTACTTTTTTATGATTCCAAAGCATTGTGAAAGGCCGTTATTACATTTTGGTTAAAAATATTTAACATTGGAGACAGAGAGCATGTGTAACTTTGTTGAGAAACTGTACTGATGTAGATGCAGGTTGGTTTTCACAGCCAGGCATGGAAAGACGCAATTGCTACTCAGACGAACATTATCTGCCGACTCTTTTTCATGTCAGCACATTAGACTTTGTGCTACTGTCTTTTGACAATTATTTGTTTTCTGGCCGTAATCCACAATACCAATTATTGATTCTTTATATTTTCCTTTGCAGATGATTGATCCCAGTGGAATTACTAACTGGTCAGTCACGTATGTAGATTGGTCTGAACGAAAATGGCACCCAAAATCATATAGGGCCTAGGATGTGACGTTTGAACTCCTAAGGAATATAACAGTATGATTCTGCTTTTGCATGGAATCACTCTTTTCTTATTTCTACATTGCATGATAGAATACGGCTACATTTCTAACCGTCCGCTGTTGTTTTTTATGTGCAGTCGATTGATGTAAGTGTCCATGTTATAAGTGGGGACAAGGTACATAATCTATTTTATATTCAAATGTAATGCCTTTTCTCCAGCAGTATTAATTGTAAATCAAGGTTCAGGGACCATCAGTATTACCATTGTCCTTTGGTATTCTGTCAGTTACAAATATGGTTCTGGAGATTTTACATGAGATGATAAACGTGGTTCTGGAGGTTTTTACGCAAGAGATGGGTGCATATGGACGTGGTATCCTGCTGGATTGGTTTTTGTAGAAAAACCTGCCTGATATGGTCTAAATTCTGATGGTGGTAAGAGTCAGTAACACACACTCCCGCCCACACGCACGCATGCGTGTTTTCAAGAAAAAAAATCTGCGTGAGACTATCTAAATTCTGATGGTGCTTGACGCACGTTCGGATTACATTCTATAGAAGCTGTCCCATTTTTAGTTGTTCATCCTAAATCAATTATAGAGATTGGTGAGATCAAATGCTTATATAATTTGGAGAAGAATGAAAGTTTCTTTTGTACTTTTTTTTATCAAGAGGATTTTACTGAAAAAAAATTCTTAAGACTCGTTATAAGCCAAAAACGCCCTCAATGTTTTATAAAGACTATAGTGGTCTCTGGGGCTTTTTTTTCTTTTTTTTTTTTCTGGGGATATCCCTGCTCTTAGTCGCAAAACCCTTTTTCCCTTTCTCATTCTTTTCGTATATTTTTCTCTCTTCCACAACGATTCACATATGAAGCTCCATTAAAACCCCAATATGAATCCAAGTCTTCCAATCCCTGTACTACATCAAACACACTGCAACCCGTTCTACATGCAGAATTCGCGTAGAAGCGCGCCGTCTTCCCCAAATCGCGCAGATATCTGATCCCAATATCAGAGAGAGCGTCGAGGGCAGATTGCTAGAAGCTCTAGCTCGGCAATTAGTAAAATAGAAGACGGTGACTTCTTTACATTGAATGCAGCTTCTAAGATATTCTTGTTGAAGCTCGTATAGTAAGATTCGGGGTTGCGACCACCGATGCCAAAGAATGGCTACAACAAATCCAACAATGAATTAACGTTTAAATTCAAGAAATAATGTTAAAAATACAGGTAAATTTAATGAACCCGAACCATAAGATCGTCCATGCTGGTAAACTTTACCTGAACTTGTCCTGGAACCGATATTGTTTCCAAGAGTTTTGTAATGAAGAGCTGCTCCTTCTTGTCTCTGCTGATAATGTAGTGTGTCGTTCCAGCTTCTACCCTCAGGGCGTGTTTGGTAATTTTACTAATAGAGTAAAGTGAAGTGAAATCAAATTAAACATCCCATCAAAAGCACTTTTCCAAAAAATTCTCTCCATCTTTTTCAAAAAAAGTCAAAAAGCAACTACATTTACTCACTAAAAGACAAAAAAATTCCATCTCCCCATACAAAAAGTCAAAAATATTCTATCCCCAACAACTAAAAACAAAATACCATCATAATTCACTTATATTTTATTCATTCTTTTTATTTCACTTCACTCCACTTTATTTTAAAAGTAAATTACCAAACGGGCCCTCAAGGTATCTCCTTTGCGTAGATTGTAGGACTCCTTGTTTTCTTTGCGCATGAGAGTGATGGCTGCGCCCCCCCCCCCCCCCCCTCCCCCCCGGCCGCGTGAGAGTGAGTCATGGTTGCGCTTCCTAATCCCAACAAAGCCCCTGAGACTACTATAGCTGTTGTACATCTTTAAACCTCAACGAGGGTTTCTGACTCAGCTATCCCGGCAATTAACCGGGCAAAAGCATCGACGCCGCCGGAATTCTGACTCAGCTCGTCATCATCCCTGTTGGAATCTTGGCTTTCGAGATCTATATTAGAACCGGAACCGGTTCCGACTCGGAACCGGTTCCGTTTCCGGTTCCGGTAAAGAGTACGTGATTATACTTCTTTGTTCTTGATTGATGTTGGTAGGAGCAGCGGCAATGATGGAGATTTGTTTGAAACCCTCGTTGAGGCTTGAAGATGTCCGAAACCGAGCTTGGAGAAATCGAGGGCTCGACTTCTGCTTTGTACAGGGGATTTTGGAGAGAAGTCTCTGGATTCTTTGTACAAGGAATTGCTTCTCCCACCCCATCCAACGCTAACCAGTACATCTTCCTCGCATACTGCAATGCCGACACCCTCTTCGTCCATATGGCGCCTAGTGTGGCGGCTCCTTCGTCGTGGCTGTTGTCGGCCCCGCCCAAATTAGTACTGTAAGCAGGGATAGCAGGGATATCCCTGCGTATGTTAGTATTGTGAGTAGGGTTATCCCCCCACCTACTAGAGGACTGTCTCTCAAATTGTATCAGTAGCCGGGGATATCCCCACTTAAATTAGTGTTGTGAACGAGGTTGCAGAGAGAAACGAGTTTGACATTTTTTATGTTGTAATTAAGGATGAACGGGGATATCCCCACTCATTTACTTAGAATGAACTGCGATATCCTCGTTCAGCGTCAAAAGCAAAAAAAAAAAGAAATAAAGAAAGAAGTGGCGGGAGGACCAAACTGGTCCATACAAGAAGTTACGGTGGTTTGGGCTTTTGACAAGTCTTAAGGGCTTTTTTCGGTTAAATCCTCTTTTATCAATACAAGATGCATTACTCATATCATAATAAAATAATAAAAAAGGGAACGTATTATTCAACCCAACCCAAATCCACCTCATTTATCTTTTTTTTATTTTTGCTATGATGGGAGAGTGGTACACCAGTTGTGCAGCTAGCTTCCGTGGGAGCCTGTGAAAGATTAGATGGCCCATTCCACTCGGCCACCTCCAGTTTCTCAACCCAAACCCACTTTAACAAGAGCTGTCTGATATTTTTTCTCATTGAAATGTCACTTCTATTGGCGATGATTGTGACATAGTATAGAATAGTTACTTTAATCATCCTTAGAGTGTTAATCTGTCAAATATAAGTCTGCTCAATTGCTATTAGCATTTCTTACTAGAAACAATTGTCACTGTCGTTATTTTTAGAGATCTAAAACATGGAGTTCTTTGTTGCATGGTTCTACTAAATAATCACCAGAAAATGGAAAATCGTAATGACTGTTATATTGCATTTATGTGCAGGAGATGGTGCTGCACAGGCCATGCTTGTGGAATGGGGTGAAGCGGCCACGTTATTTGTTTGCAAGAGAATTCAACCCGGAAACAATTGAAAATATGATGCAATATCTCTCCAATTATACGATTTGAGCACCCCACTTCTCCCATTTTGTGATTTTTGTTCATTGGCCAGCATTTGTTGCTTGCATACACGTATTGTCACGCCCCCGATCAAGAAATTGGGGTTAGACGTGACAGATTAGGGCCAGTTAAAATTTTTCAACATTAATAACAACACTTAGCCCCAATCATGTCCTAATTGGATTGAAGATTGCTGTGAGGTATAAACCTTTCCTCAAATACATAAACAATAGCTAAGGCTTCATAATTACAAGAGGTATCTCAAGATGTATAGTTTAAGAGCAAATACTGAAATATATTAACTAGAGTTCAAGTTTGAAACAGTTTAACCAAAAGTATTATTTACACTGAAAGGACACACTAAAAGTTGGGCCTAACCAAAAGATGAACAAAACACCAAAAGATGAATCTATCCAAGTAAGCATGAAGGCTCTCGAGTAAGGGGTCGATACGGCTATACATCGTCATTTGTACCATCATCTAGGAGATCATCAAGTTGATCCGCCTAAACTTTCTTCATCGTCCCCTTTTCAGGATATAAGGGCGCGGTACCTATACACCAAGAGTAGCATCATCAAACACGACGGTCGGCAAGCAATATATATATATATATATATAAATCATCAAGATATGTAGAACGAATGAAAGTAGACGATAGACAAGATCATAAAAAATGCATAGCATTCTGATCATAAGAAGTGCATAACATTCGAATCATAAACAAACTAGCAAAGCATCTACCAAGTAGGCTACCCACGTATGCTAATCCCCACAGGATAGTTTCACATGACTCTCTTGGCTCAATATAAGAGCTGTGGTAGAGTAAGCAATAGGCACGGGATGAAACCCGGCAAGCAAGCAAGCAAGATGGATACCAAAAGGCCATTAGTCATCAAAATCAAGCGTTCAAGATGTATCCAATGGTGTACATCCATAAAAAAAGTAAAAACTCGTACTGCGTAGACGTTCATTCCAAAGTCCTCACACAAAAGGTGCCCCAAATGTGTTGGGCGTTAACAGTTGAGTGGTGCCTGACACAAAGAATCCTAAACAGACCTTAGTGAGGGGCTAGGCTTTCTTCGTGAACAGGATTCATTAAACAATAGAGAAACTACCTTTCCATCATCAAATCAAAACCGAAACCATCAAACTTCTTCAAAACATCATTATCATAAGTAGTTCTCAACAAGCTTTACAATCAAATCCGCCTAGCCTCAAAACTTTCATTAAACTTAAGAACAAATGGAACATCAAAAGGAATTTTTAAGTTCTTCATGTTATCCCCAAACAAAACAAAGTAAAGCAAACTAAGGGACATGGACATTGCATGTAGACAAGTACCAGACGGTACAATTCGGAATCAGAGGCAATAAACAATCAAATCATAAGTCAATTGTTATTCCTGAAATATCGTACAACCCTTCTCAGTCAACGAAAGGAGTCAGGGTTCGCGATACCCGAACGAAACATTTTCGTGCATAGACATAAAAAAGGGTATCCCGTTGTGACGCCCCGGAGTCCCACATCAACTATAGAGATGAAAGTGAATGGGGTTTATATGTAGAGCTTACACCCTTACCTTGCATGAGACCTTTTGATGGGTTGATGCCCATCAGAAACAAAACCATGAGGCCCGTGGGCCAAAGCTAATAATATTCTGCATGGGTATAGATGAGGCGTTATAAATGGTATCAGAGCCGACTCTCGACTAGTTCGAGTGTGGGTCCCCTGCCGTGGTCTGGTGCAAGTGGGCGGGTCTCCATGTGGGCGGGCCAAGAGGGAAACCAGAATAACTACGATAAATCATCGGCTCAAAACATTCCTCACACAGTCACATGAGTCGAAAAAGGTAGTCCAGGTTCCACCTAAGTCCATAGACCAAGGGACAATCCCTTTCAAAAAGGGGAAATTCGGTTAAGATAAATATTAGGGTCGGTTAACCAACCAGTTCGGTTAACTGAAGGGTGACCGACATAGTGACTGACTGCACAACTCATCCAAAATCCATGCTCTCTGGAAAAGGGATCGACAGGTCGGTTGACCGACAAGGTGACCGAGTGCCCAACTCCTTCACAAAAAATGCGTCAATCTGGAGCTGGACCGACAGGTCGCTGAGGTTCGCCGAACCACAGTTCAGTTAACCAACACCCAGGTTCGGTTAACCGAAGTTGCTCCTGGAATTTTGAAGCAAATTCTGAGATTGGTTCAGAAATGGGGAGTTTTACTCCCCTCCTTCATTCACACCTGGAAACAAAGAAAATAGGGCCTAACCCTCTCCACATACAACGAGTAAATGCCCCTCTTCAAGTCCATTCAAATTCCAATCCGTTCCTTTTAATCATTAAAGCATATTTATCATGTTTTAAACAAAAGTCAATCTATCTTAGAGCATATGGTCATCTAAGCATCATCAATCATCAAATCAAGGGGAAACAAACATATCAAAGCAAAAATATATAGATTAACTTGCCTTAGATGAAGAATTTGACAAATTAAGAAGAAATTTAGGGAAAATCCTCTTTAAGCTAAAACTTGTGTAATTGGTCTCACAACACAAAATCTTTCTACAAAATGAATGCAATGGGAGGGGATGAGCTTCCTAGTACCATTTCTAAGCAAAGAAATGAAAAAGGCTTAGCTAAGAAGCTTAGGAGGCTTACCTAGCAATGGTTGGTGGAGAGTGAATGGTTGGGGAAGAAGTGAAGCTTCGCCGGTGATTTTGGAGCTCTGGATGTTACATGTATGATCTCCTTGGTACGTTACATGGAATATTGATGGATCTTCTTCAGACCTCTGCACTTGTTTTTTAGCCGCGCACCCAGTTACGTTCCTGTGCGCGCACCGATAGTAAGCTCTGCGAGTTCAAAAGCCTCTAAATTAGAAATGGAGGTCCCAAAAATCTCTATCTAGCTACATCTCTAAGTTACAAAAGAATAGGTCCAAAAATCTCTATCTAGGTACACATGTATGTGTGCATAGTTATTTTGTTTGTATACCTAAACTTGGTGAGCAATTAGAGGTATTTTAAGTGCCAAAAAGCAGCTTTTCTGGATGGGACCATGGAATCATGACTAGATTAATGCAACTTCTAGATGGGGTATAATGAACTGAATGCTTCAGAATTCAGATGCATGTGTGCTATTCTGTCTTTAGAAGCGTATTGTTGTGAGGGGTTGACTTCCAATGTACATGAAGACTCACAAATCGGATGGGTAACGCTTCCATCACGAAAGGGTATCTACAATTTTGGCTAATTGTGGCATCTGTACAAACAGGGGAAGCAAAAGAAATGGGTCCACCACTGTATGTAGCATTGTGGGTTTAACCGGGTTTTTAATTTGGTTGGAAATGCCAACCTGTATGAATTATAAGATATGATTAAGAGTTAACCTGAACCCCAAATTAAGATGTCGGCTTTGGGTCAGGTTGGAGGTTGGCAGGCAAGAGTGGGGACAGGTTGATAGGAATGACTGTATGTAGCCAACCCTAACCCAGACCCAGCTTATCTATTGATCGGGTTGAAAATGTCAACCCTGTAACCCAACCTCAAATTGGAAATAGATAAAATCTGAGCCCCTATGCACTTGGACATGGACAAGAAGAATGCCCCACAGGCTCATGTCCACTGATTGGAGCACCATGGGACATGCATGTGAATCATGGAAAAGCGCACCACCACTTTTACATGAACAAGTGAAATCTGTGATGATGACCCAATTCAGAACACTTTTGCCATTCAATTGTGCCGTAGAGATCTCTCACCTTGGATATGTAGCTCCAAGAATGTCTTTCTGCCCATACTTTCTCCAGCTATGTCCATCATCTGGGGGCCCTTCTAGGCCAGGTCCTGAGGAGACCCGAACCCGTTCTGACCAATTCGGCTGCCTCTTTCTGCAACACAAACATGTCTTCATCAGAATTATGTAAAAATCCAAGAATCTGAAGAAAGGGGTACATGTTCTACACTTGAATAGTACCTCTTCTTGGAGCCATATCTCCATTTAGGAACTTCATCGATATCCCCTGTGCCATCACAAGGACTTGGCTTCTCCTTGATCAATTGCTCGCTCACTGTGTCGATTTCTTCTTTCAAACCAACTTCTTCTGATTTTCCGAGCAGAGTAGAAAACTGCCTATCTGCTTGTAAGCATGGGGCCGAAGAGCTTGCCTCTAGTCTTCCTTCGTCGATATCGCTAGTGCCATCATAAGGCCCTGGCTCCTCCTGGATCAATTGCTGGCCCACTGTGTTGATTCCTTCTTGCAAGCCAACATCTTCTGAGTCTCCAAGCAGAGTAATAAGAAACACGGGGGTAGAAGAGCTTGCCTCTAGTTTTCCTTCACTGATATCCCTAGTGCCATCCCAAAGCCTTGGCTCCTCCTCGATCAATTGCTGGCCCACTGTGTTGATTTCTTCTTGCAAACCAACTTCCTCTGGTCCTCCAGGCAGAGTAGAAACCGGGTTATGTGCTTGCAAATTTCGACTCGAAGAGCTTGCCTCTTGTCTTCCTTCATCGATGTCCCTTGTGCGCTCCTCATTGGTCAATTGGTCATTCACTGTGGTGATAACTATTTCTATTTTCGGCGGGACAGAACACCTACTAACTTCTTGTAAACGTTGGGTTGAAGAGGTCTCCCTTATGCCATAAGATTCTCTGCTTCTTGAGATGCCTTTGATATTCAGCTTTATTCGCTCAATCTCCTTGCCGACCTTGTACCGAGTTATTTGATCGCTGATGCGCCTTTTGAGACGCCCTACAAATCCATGCCTCCCCTGTGCAGCTTGACCTTGACCGAGGATGTCAATAACATCATCAACATCAAAACAAATGTCTCTAATGTCTTCCATCCAGTCCCTCACATCCTCATCTTCCTTCTGTTTGATATCTGCGTCTTTTAAAAAGCGTCGCAGCTGATTTAACTCTTCTCGGATCCAGTTGATTTCCCCGTGCACTCCAAGGAGTTGTGCTTCTCTACTGAGAAGTTTATCCAGCTTATCTACCAGTAAAGCAACAACAGCCTCAACGGCCATATCTATCTCCTCTCCTCCTGTGCTGCTTGATAGGAGGAGAAGAAAGATTGTTCAACCAATTGTGCCAGTTTGGAATTTTGGTGGTTACCTCCTCTCTTTTGCTTTTCTCTATCGACAGTAGGTAAGTGGTCTGGGATTCTCTCATTCTTTTGTTATTTTATTTGTAATCTCTCTTTGAAAACACACTCTTTACTTAAAAAAAAAAAAGTTAAAAGCCCTTTCAACCACTACCAAAAACACAAATGATAAAAAGGATTTTACCAAAAACAGCTTTAAATATCTCTTTACCTCTAAGTCGGGGAGGACGGACGTACGTTATCCTTATCCTGGGGTCGCCTCAGGTCAGATCCAAAAAATCTAAAAATTACCATACGGCAAACAGAAGTGCTACTTGGACAAAACATTGGGACCGGATTTTGGACCGATCCCAATGTTCTGGTCCAATATCCAATACAAGTAGATCTACGTCAGGGGAATTAGTAATGTGTCAGGAGAAATTGGTACAAGAAGCCGTGGATACACTTCTTGATAATGGGATCCGTGGACAACCAATGAGAGACGGTCATAATAAAGTTTACAAGTCATTTTCAGATGTAATTGAAGGCAAAGAAGGAAGATTTCGTGAGACTCTACTTGGTAAACGGGTCGACTATTCGGGGCATTCCGTCATTGTCGTGGGCCCTTCGCTTTCATTACATCGAGGTGGATTACCTCGAGAAATAAATGAATGATAAATCACTACAAGTGAAGGAGATACACGATTTAAATAATGGAAGATCCAATATTTCAAAATTGTATCTAGAATGACTGGAAAAGTGGAAACAAGACCAGATATAATTTGATCGTTATGAGCAAATCCAAAATCTTTGTAGACCGAACCAATCATTAGTTCCACCCCGGGGTGAGTGGAATCCGATACATAAATCAGTTAATA